>JAZHYW010032376.1:0-88875 GCA_037355805.1 Ixodes ricinus | reverse complement strand
GAGTAATATGTGATATATATATATATATGTATATGTATATTTATATATATATGTGTGTGTATATATATATTTTATTATTTTTTTCATTGGAAGGCGAAGCAAATTTGTACTTTCCGCGCAATGCTGTCCTGCTGCACACAACGTTACTCGGTCTTGACCCTAGGCATGTGTTATTTATTTTATTGTAATGTTTTATTGTTGCAATTTATATTTTTAATTCACTGTCCGGTACGACGACGCCTTTGCAACTATCCAGTGGCAATTTCCTCCCCCTCCCCGCGCCCCCCTGCCCCGCGATCTGCTCCTTGCTCCCCTCTCCCTGTCTTCCGCGACGTGCGGCGCCCGAGGGAGGCGGGGTGACTCGTCGCGGAGAGCGGACGCCCACATCGGGTTAGCCTTACAGGCAATTAGTACCGAAGATGTCGTTCCAGATCCTGTGCAGTCCGTTTATGACCTATTGTATCCACCGCAGTGTCGGAGGTCTCATATACGCCTCTTTAGCTTTGAAACCCGCCGCCCTACCGTGAGAGCGCGCTCAAACCAAACTTTTTTTTTTTTTTTTTTGAATGTGTTTTATATGTCTTTTTACTTTTATTTTTCCTGACGTCACGTCCTTCTCGCCCCAATGGCCGCTTACTGCTCTGCGCAGTCTGATGCCCTCACATGTATTATATCCTGACGAAGCCGAGCCTCTCGGCGAAACTGTCGTAATACATACAATAAACTCTTAGCATAGCAACTCCGCAAGTACGGATCTCTGACTTATATATATATATATATATTCGTGGACAACATGCTCAAAAAAATAGTCGCACTCTTTTTTTATTTAAAATTATAATGAGGGGTTATACGGCGTAAAACATAGCATCTTCAAACTCGCATCGTTTTGGGTCACTTTCGGGCAGGACAGCTTCTTTGTAAGTCCCAAAGCTGGACTTCATAGAGCTGTCCTGTTCGCTCAGTATTGACAGCACGGTAGATGCCATGCATGTTTTAGGCCAATCGTGTCTCCGGTTAGGGTCACGTGACTACAGTCTAGAAGCTGGTGATAAGGCAGAACACGACACCTGCCTGGAGCCCAAGTCCACACAGAGCATTCATTGCACTATCAACCTTAGAGTACAATTGACAAAACCGCTGGTTGTGGTCATTGATGCCCCAGAATATAAGCTTTTTGTGTGTGCACTTCCGTTTTCGCATTTCCTTCTCTCCTTTTCTCTCTCCCTAAGCTGAAGGCGTGGTAGAAGGTGCTTACTTGCCGAACCATCAGCCGTATTGTTCCTATCACTTGACTCCGCTCTCTGTGCGCAGGAAATGGCAGAAGCGTAGTCGCAAGGTGTGATGGATGACGCATTAGCCGTTGGCAGTCTCGAAATACCTGCTTGCGGATGCGGACCTAGTTTGGAGTATGGCGTGCCCTGCGTGGCTGCTGTGGATTTTGCTTGTGTAGTAAATGGTATCTCTTTCAAAAGTCCTACCAGTATACCGGCAAATAGAAATTTCTTCAAAGAAGCCCAAGAATTTTTTGTGATGCGTTTAGTGTTCCAGTTTTACAAATGACAGCTTGTGCTACATCGTGTTGAATCTTCGCAGACACGTTCCTTCTCGTTTTTGTGTTTGAGCGGATCTGCCGTTGCCGTGTCGACATATATCTCGGATTACACCTTTCAAGTCCGGTATCGTCAACGTAATCATGACACAACTGCAGGTAGAATATTGAATTTTTTATTCTTCCTGCACTTCGTGATAACACTTTCCACGGCCACCTTCTCGTGGATACACGTTTCATAGACACACGCTTTGTCGACATTAACGTTTCATCGACATTCGTTATGCGAATGTTGATAATCCCACTTTCCCTGGGAACCAAGTTGAGCGAAATCAGGAGTGGCATCAAGCTCAGCTCATGTAAAAATTAATAAAAGTTTGCACATGCTCAATATTCATTGGTATTTTTCTTATACAGATGACAAGTCACTTTTGGTAGATTTTTGTAGAAAATAACAATATATATATATAAAGTTATTCTTATCTGATTGGGACATATCTCGCCTTATATGGCAGGCAGATATACCCCCGTCTGGCCTACCCAGATGTGGATATATAAAAATTTGGCATATCTGGCGAGATACGCCTTATATAAACTGATATGCTTTATATGGCCAGATGTGCCCAATTTTTTATATACCCATATATGTTTGTTTTTTATATATCCAGATATGCTATTTTTGTAAGGGTACAAACCAGAATTCGTAACTACAACTCGTGTATTTTTGTCCGGAGAATTTAAGAAATACAAGATTATGATTCTTTCTTCATCAATTATGTCATATATTCAGGCGTGCACTGCACAAGCTTCTTTAAACAAAAACAACAAAAGATTTATACATGCTCTTTCGTTTTACATTTCGTAAATGACGTTATCACCAAAAAGGATAAATCAAGCTACAGCTTCGATGTGCACCTAGGAAGTTCGTAAACCATCACTAGAGGCATAAAAACCGGACTGGTGTCAATTGGTGCAAATCAAAGGCAAGTGGTGAATGGGTCTTCCCTGTCACGCCATTAAGCATTTTGCGGCGTCATTCGACAGTGCCTGCCAAGGCTGCCCTATTGAGAAAAAAAACATATATAAATCTTAACTGGTTTCAGCAGAATTTGAACTGCACGCACTTTTATTGATCTGACCAAGTTGTAAATCAAGCTCTTGAAACCTACCAAAAAAAATGGAAATCAAATTGGATCTCCTGAGAAAAGGAACTCGCCAAGCTGGTAACTCAACAACCGAAACTGCTCACATAAAAGATGGATAAACTGAAAAAACAAAATGAAGTCGCCAAACTGGTGGCTGGAGTGATCATAGCGTCAGTTGAGCCCAAAACTGTTATACTCCGTTCACCTTAAAGCTGAGACTAGAAGCTCCGCCTTCAGGGCGAGCGTTCTGTCCATGCTAACACAAATGTGAAAGCGCAGGCACGCGTAACCAAAACACTGCGGAAGCCAGCGAGATCATGCTGAAGGCGGTGCATCTAGTCTCAGCTTGAGGGTGAACGGAGTATAGCTGAACCAGTAGACGGGTTGTGAAACTTTTAAAAACTGGTAATCGAACTGAAGTTTTTTTTTTTAGGAGAATTACGGAGTCGGGCTTCTCGAGGTATGTTCAAAGTTTGATATTTAAAAGAGCAACGGATGCTCGAACGTTTTGCAGAAGTGACCGATCTTTTACAAATCATGACCTACAAAAGTAAACTCAATTAATCAATCAACCAGTGTTTCTTGTGGAGTTCAGGAAGAACCATTGAATTTGACGCTGGCATATTCAATATTAAATAAATTACTCTTTATTACATGGTCCAGGAACATCCAAATGGTCTTCGTACTGGCACGATACAATAGTATGCGCACAAACACACGCGCGAGCGCACATGAGCACACCGCAGACGCACACGGATGCACAGGCACAGACAAACACTCGCAAGCACACAGAAGCACAAACACGCACGCGGACGCATTCGTATACGCGCACACACACACGAGCGCGCGCACACACGCAAATACGAGGAAGGAACCGATATAGTTTTGATTTTAGACAAGAAAAGAAACCTAGAAAGCTTAAATAGTTTAGATAAAACTTAAGATGAACTAATTCTTCCTTCATGATTTCATTAATAATCTAGAGATATTCGTATCATTAATAGAAGAGTGGTTTGAAGTAAAGCGAGTTTCTGAATGCCAGGCTTGGTTTAGCTTGGGAAATAACAAAGACTCTTGAAGACTGCGCAAGACCATCTGTACTGCCATCAACTTCCGTTTGGAACTCAAAAAAACTTCGCGAGTCTCGAGAGTCGCCATACTTTCGACGTTTTAAACGTTTGCCGGGTATTTTGGAAGCTTTCTTACGAGCAGCGTGTTCAAGAATAGCAAGCGATGACAGAACTGAAAGACGCTTCGTCTTGTCGGCGACCGTACGTTGCGGACAGCCCACTGACGACTGGTGCAAGCGCCGATAAGCGTTTCTACGCTCTTTTGTGCTTTGTCGTGTAGGGTTTACTTCTTGAGCTATACTTGATCTTAACTATGCGTCTCCCCGGTGTTAAATCGTCTTTTGAAGAGCGCACCTTTAAAGCCTTAGCCTCCCTCCGCAGAGGGAGAAGGATCCGCGTGAACCCAAACCGTGGGCCTTGGCTTGAGCGCCATGTGACGACGATTTTGCGGGTTGTTCAAGTGCCGTTGAACGGCAGTTCAAGCATTCAGTCGCCGTCAAGCGCGGGTCATGCTAGTTCTGATGCGTGGTCCCAACAGCCGCTCGCCAGCAATTTGTTTCATAAAGCGGGAGGGAGACAGACGTTACGGGAGCGAGCAGCATGCTTTATGGCCTACGTTGTGCCCGTGCCGTAGAGACGCCCAATTTCTTCGCGTTTTTATAACGTTGAGTTGTGTATTAATTATTTCACATTTTATTTCATGTGTTCATTATTTTATCGCGTCGGGGGAGCGTTGGTGCCATGCAGGCTTTTGAAAAGCCATGCAGGATTTACTTCGTTCATCTCCCACGTGCTGTTCCCTACACTGCTGACTGCTCTCTCGGACGACAGTCCGGGATGTGCACTCCTCTCGCATGGGCACAGCGTGAATGGCTACTATCTGCCGTCCGTCACTAAGTCATCACGTCTGGCTGCGCCGCCGCAGGAGCACTGGATCTTCGACCAAGTATGGAAAACACATTCGACACCGACACGTCTAGACGCCGCACATATAAAGCAGCGACGACCACCGGCGGCGCTCTGTGGGCTCGGTGGCTGTGCTACAACACAGGCCACTAATCCGCTTGTCTTCGCCATGCAGGTTGGTAAACCCTATGGTCTTTTTGCTAAGAAATCTAGGAACTACTTTTTGGTGCAGGTGCCGAGCCCGCAGTGTTGCCTTGCCGTCTGTGCTGAATTCGTTCATGTTGTCCGTTTTTTACTGCTGCTGTCAGGCGACGTAGAGACAAAACCAGGGCCTGACGATGCCGTGCTTGTTGAACTGCAAAAACTGTCTGCAGGTCAGTCTCAATTACTTGCTAAGGTACAAGGCCTCAAATTTCAACTGCAAACAACCGACAAAACAATGTCTGAAGTCAGCAAGCGAATGGCCGAACTAGAAGGCCATTACCAAAGCCTTGCAACTGTGCGAACTGAACTAGAGACAACCCGAGCCGACACCGTCCAGACGGCTCGCCAGGTCTGTGACCTGGAGGCCCGTCTGGACGATGCCGAGAATCGTCCCCGCCGAAACAACTTGATTTTGTATGGTCTTCCTGATCCCACTGCCTCAGAAACGTTTGCCCATTCAGAACAGAGAGTCATTCGCCACTGTTTTGATCTCTTCAACGTCACCGTGGACCCTACAGAAATAGAACGTACACATCGCCTCGGGCGTCATACAGCTAACCAGTGCCGCCCAATAATTGTAAATTTCGCCTTTTTCAAAACCAAAGAGTTCATCGTTTCAAATGGCCCAAAGTTGAAGGGCGCAAATTACAGCATTGGCGAAGACTTCTCTCGTCCTGTTCGTAACGCTCGGAGGCACCTTGTTGCTTTTGCTAAAACCGAATCTGTCGCGTTTTCTCTCCGCTACAAAACCCTGTTCATCGGTTCTAAACGCAATGTTTTTGATGAGGCAACAGAACTTGTAAAAGAAATAGCCTAGCGATCACCCCGCTATCAGCGAGTATAAGAACACCCTCAGACTACTGCCCGAAAAAATCTTTCTTTTTCTGCAATCTTTACTAACATATGTAGTTTCCTTCAAAAGCGCGAATTCGTGTCCAATCTTGTGTGGTCATCTGCCAGCAATCTACTGATATTAACTGAAACATGGCTGACTAATGACGTCGCAGACTCTGAGGTGTTGGCTGATCTACCGAATTTCAACCTTTTTCGTAACGATCGTAAGGGCACTCAAGGGGGAGGCGTCCTTATCGCCGTTAGCGAACATTTGTCATGTTCTGTTCTCAACATTATGTCTGACCTAGTAATATTATGGCTTATCTGCCAAGTAGCTCCTCAAACGGTTCTACTCGGCGTATGCTATAGACCCCCACATAACAGTCCCGACTTTCCCCTTAAGCTCAATAACATCTTAAGTCTACTTACCGCAGAACTCCCTAACGCACATATCCTCCTTTTCGGAGACTTTTTAACTACCCGAACACTGATTGGACTAGCTCGTCAAATATAACTTAGGGTAACGCAGTAACGAGGGAATTTATGGAAGTATGTCTCAACTTCAATCTCACTCAATTGGTATCAGAACCAACACGCATATCAAACCAATCTGCAAACGTTCTAGACCTAATACTAACAAGTCAACCGGACAGCTTATCAACCATTACTTTCCTCCTCGAAATCAGTGACCACAGAGTTATTCACGCGGTTTTCGAGTTTCTTCCGATAGCAAGCCAAACATACAAGAAAACGATCCGTCTCTATGATAAAGGAAATTACGACGCCATAAATAATGAATTGACCACGTCTTTCAGATCTTTTGAGTCATCTTCTCATTACCGATCCAGAAAAGAAAATTGGTTGATTTTGAAAAGTAAGTTAGAAGAACCGGTGAATAAATTCATTGCGAAAGTCAGTTTTCGCGCCAATTGCAAAAAAAAATGGTTCACCAAAACTCTGAAAAGACTAGAAAATAAGAAAAAACCCATCCTTTGGGAATGATTATCTACGTTAATGCGAATAGCATCAAACGGTGCGGAGTTATGCGCGTCCGGCACACTCTAGATACGCCAGCCCACTCTTGAGGCGATTCTAAATTTGTTGACACTTTCACAGCCCTGCGCACGATCTCCGCAGCCCAGCACGTGCGTTTGTGTCACTTAGGAAGGCGAGCAAAGCACGCGCCATACGCACAAACACTCAAAATGGTACCGACCAGACTTTCTGGCGTCTCAGCTAGTCTCAACCAACGGTACTCTAAACGGTTGTTTATATCTTATATAGAGGCGATCTAAGTAGCCAGCACCTTCACCGCCGGAGCTGATACATTGTTTCGCCTTCCAACAGATCGACTCCTTATCGCTGCCCTGTCATCGCCCGTACCGCCACGTGCAGCGCCGCCACCCCTGCTTCCGGCGACGACACCATCCGGTGTCCTCCTTCAAAAGGAAGACCACAGCGGCTGTCTCCGGCATAGAGAGGCGATCTAAGTAGCCAGCACCTTCACCGCCGGAGCTGATACATTGTTTCGCCTTCCAACAGGTACGTGCAAGTCGTTTTACCAACAAACGCATCGTACCAGCTACTTAGATCGCCTCCTATTTTGTAACGTCTGTTGTTTCGAGCAGTATGCCAACGAACCAAGAGCTGGCGAAAGAAGTTCAGCTACTGAGGGATGAGCTAAAAAATCGAAATGCTGAGTTAAAAAAAGAGTTTGATGTTGCAAACAAAGAAGAATTCCGCACTTTGAGGAACGAACTGCATGAGGCTCAGAATAGTCTGGCCTTCATGAACAAAGATATCGAAGAGCTGAAAGCAAAGTGTGATGGTTTGAGTGCAGACAACACAAAACTGAAACAGAGCAATCAACTATTAGAAACAGACAACACACAACTAACACGACAGGTCGCTCAACTCGAGCAGTACTCGCGTCTCAACAACGTTGAGATCCGTGGCGTGCCCAACAACCCGACCGAAGATCTCGGGGAGCTTCTAACGCACATTGGTAACCACATCAACTGTCCCATCACTAAAACTGACATCGACATCGTGCACCGGGTTCCCACCCCGAGTCAACCAAACGCTCACAACATAATCGCGAGATTCATCTCGAGGGATCATAAGAATGATTTCCAAAAGAAGGCACGCCGCGCTCGCATCACAAGCAAAGATTTGAACCTACAAGAGGAACCGCGTCAAATCTTTTTCAATGATCACCTTTCTCCTCTAAACAAAAAACTCTTCTCTGCGGCACTGCGCCTAAAGAAAGAGAAGGAATGGATGCACCTGTGGACTGACCAATGTGTTATTAAAGCCAGAAAAACAAATGGGAGCTCAGTTCACAAGATCGTGTCTCAGGATGATTTGAGCGTCTTTGTCTAGCTTCTAAATCTTTCTGTGTCCCTCTTCATTTCTCACTTTTTCTTTTCCTTATGAACGTATCCTTGCTTGAACCAGACCTATTTTCCAGACAGACATCCACTTCATCAGAGTTATCGGTACTCCATCTGAACATCAGAAGCTTACGTAGTCATTATGACGATCTGATTTGCTTATTATCTACCCTAAAACATGATTTTCACTTTATCGCCCTTTCTGAAACATGGCTCAGCAATAACACGAATAACAACTTCAATATCCCTGGCTATCAAGTAGTATATGGTCATCGCCAACCACAAGAAATAACGTTTCCGTCTAAATCGCACGGGGGAGTTGCTCTTTACATAAAAAATACACTTACTTTCAGACTTCGAGATGACATTCATATATCATCTAATCTTTGTGAATCACTATTTATAGAAATTCCACCAAATCCCAAATCACCTAGTCTAGTTCCCGATAAAACAAAAAATACACTCATTGGTGTCATTTACCGTTCACCAAATAATGCAGTTGAGCACTTCTTAGGCAGCTTAAATGAAACCCTCAAAAACATTTCTCAAATTAATTCGAATGTCATCATTATGGGCGACATAAACATTGACACTTCTGCTGATTCATCCGTCACTTACAGATACCTAGATACACTAGCCGTCTACGGACTACAACAATGCATAACAACAACTACCCGCTTTAGCGACACAAAACACAGCACTTTGGATCACATAATTACGTCTTGTCATCCAACAGACTTCACAATTGGCACTATTGCAAGCGACATAACCGACCATACACCCATTTTCGCTGTTTCTAATACACATAAGGTGTCAACAATCGATAACACAAACTACTCAAATATACGATTACAACGTAATAATAAATACATTAAACACGAAGTCATGGGAGAGCGTATACCAGGCGCCCACGGCAGACCTAAAACTAGACAACTTTTTAGAAACACTAAAATCTTCCATTCAAATAGGTACGAAAACCAAAACCATATCCCGCAGATCAGTCAGAAAAAGCCCCTGGTTAACATACGGACTACAGCGATCTATCAATCACAAAAACAATATGTATAAAAAACTAAAACGCAATCCATTTAATCTAAGCCTTCAATCTAAATACAAATCGTATAATGTTTGTTTAAAGAGATTAGTTAACGTAGCTAAACAGCAGTATTTTTTTAGTAAACTTTCTAGCGCCATTAACAATCCCAAAGAAACGTGGAAAATTATTAACTCTGCACTAAATAAGAGTACTACCGAGCAAACTGTGTCAGCCTTAAGCACCGACCAAGGCATAATTACGGACAAACAAGAAATTGCTAACACGCTCAATGACTACTTTTCAACTATCACTACAAACGTACAGTATCTTTCATGCACAAATCTATCCACTGGCACACCAAATATAGCTCGTAATGACACGACGTTTTTTCTTTGCCCTGTCGATCCAGAAGAAGTTCGTAATACCATTAACACGCTAAAAAATACTTCGTCGTCGGGGTGCGACGGAATACAGACGATAATACTAAAAAAATGTGGTTCCATCATCGCGCACCCTTTGGCTGATATTATCAACAAAGTGTTTCATGACTAGCTCTTACCCTGACTCACTCAAAATAGCAAAAGTGATTCCAATATTTAAAAAAGGAAACAAACTAAAACCAGAGAACTATCGACCAATCGCCTTACTTCCTGTCATTACAAAAGTGATTGAAAAACTTCTACTAAAGCGACTGAGCCTGTTTTTCTCTGAAAATAATTTGATCACTCCGTCACAATATGGATTTCTTAAAGGAAAATCAACAGAACTCGCGTTATTAAATATGGTAGAGAAAACAAAGCAAAATATTGAAATGAAGTTATTAACAATGGGAATCTTTGTAGACCTAACAAAAGCGTTTGACCTAATTAACCATGAACTTTTACTACAGAAATTAAGTGCTTACGGGGTTCGTGGTGTTGCTCTCAATCTAATCGAAAGTTATCTATCAAACAGATGCCAATTTGTCACTTTAGCTGGCACTATTTCAACAACTAAACCTATTACCATCGGTGTTCCGCAAGGTTCAATATTAGGTCCCTTTCTTTTTTTAATATATATTAATGACCTGGCAGCCTATTTACAAAAAGATTGTGTTCTTTATGCCGACGATACAAATATTTTTATATCTAATGCAAGCGTGACAGAACTATACATGGAAGCTAATAACACTTTAGAAAAGCTAGCTAAATGGCTAACCCATAACAAATTAGTTCCCAATATAGCGAAAACAAACTACATAATTTTTGCCCCGAAAAATAAACTAATTTTAAACACACCTCAGCTTTCGTTTGCAAGTATTAACCTAACTCGAGTGTACCATACTAAATTTTTAGGACTAACACTTGACCATCAGTTAACATGGCACCAACACGTAAAAGACACAACTAACAAGATATATCGAAATATACCGATTCTATATAAACTACGGCACATATTTTCCTTACGAACCCTCCAAATGCTTTATCATAGCTTTATTCATACTCACATTTCGTACGGGTTATCCATTTATGGATTGACATATAAAACAACACTAAAACCCATAGAAATCGCTCAGAACACGGCACTACGAGCAATGCTGTTTGTTAATAGGCGCGAAAGTGCTCAATTTGCGTACCGCTTCCTCAACATTTTAACAGTTAATCAATGCCTCGATTATCGTGTAGCATTATTAACATTTAAGTTCATCACCAATCAGATAACATGCTCTTCAATTAGTTTTACTCATCAAGATGTCATGTAGCCTCTGCGTTCACATTCCCAAGCATCACTGTCTGTACCACACATACGAACTAATTATGGCGCGTTCACCTTCATTTACATTGCTACTAAAACGTGGAACTCTCTACCACCCTGCCTAACTGCCATATCATCATTCTATATCTTTAAACAAGCCATACGTGCACACATACTATCTGCATGATACATCAACAATTTCTATGCCCCCCCCCCCCCGATTCATTCTTCTCTCCTAGGCACACCTTTCACACAATCACACACACACACACACACACACACACACACACACACACACACAACACACACTGATATTGTCCTTTTTTCTCGACTTTCTAGCTTTTCTTCTCTCTCTTTTCACTTGGTTTAATATTTTGATTATGTACATACCACAATTGTGTTTCGTTTTTTTTTTAATATTTTATATATAATGGTGCCAACTTGATCGCTGATTAACCCTTTATTACCAAGGGGTCCCTTCAACAGTTTTCTTTGAAAACGTTGGGACCCCCGTCTGAATAAGGGTAATTATCTAACATCTTGTTTACAAATAAAAACACATTTTGACTTGACTTGACTTGACTTTTACCATAGGACGCGCTTTACAGCGCTGTCACAGCTACCGGTGCGCGCGCGTTCCATGCACGAGGGCTCATTCCGCTCTCGTGAGGCTGAGCACGGCCGCTACATCACCCTCTCCCGAGCGCGGGAGAGGGTGAGCTAGCGGCCGTGCTCAGCCTCAGGAGAGCGGAATGAGCCCTCGTGCATGGAACGCGCGCGCTCGGTAGCTGTGACAGCGCTGTAAAGCGCGTCCTATGGTAAAGATATAAACAACCGTTTAGAGTGCGTTGAATGACTGCCTTCATAGCTCTGTGGTTAGCGCGTCTGCCTGCTGATCAAAGGGTCAACGGTTCGAATCCCAGCCGGTGCCGGTCTTTTTTATTTATTTATCGATCCGCGGCGTAAGAGGTTAGATAGCCAGATAGATAGATACATAGACGAAAAGTGCGTGAAGTAGCCAAAGAATGCTATTCGCATTAAAAAGACTATTCTATGCAGCCAAGCAAAGGACAACCCCTTGTGCGTGGGACACATACTATGCAGCTGAAGACGCGTATCTGTCTGCTATCCAATGCGCTAAACGCTCGTTCTTTCACACCGACCTACCTAATATCCTACTCAACAACCCCAGGAACTTCTGGCAAATTGTAAACCCTCAGCAGACGCACACTGTTTCCCTTAGAAAAGAATCGGATGAAGTTTCTAATGATCCGGAGTGCGCGAACATGTTTAACACTGCTTTTTCGTCAGTTTTCACGGAAGAACCATACACGTCATTTCCCATGTATGTTACTGACATAGTGACAGCAATGACCCCCGTCACTTTTTTGCAGATGGCATTTCTTCTGTAATCGAAAATATCAAACTGTCATCATCAGCCGGCGTAGATGAAATCACCTCTAAATTCCTGAAAAATACTAAGTATGCGAGCGCAGCGTATTTATACTTGCTGTTCACGCAGTCCCTCACCACAGGCATCACACCAGAGGACTGGAAAAAGGGAAAGGTCATTCCAATCTACAAATCAGCTAACAAAGATTCTCCACTAAATTACCGTCCCATCTCTTTAACGAGCGTGCCTTGCAAAATCATGGAACACGTCATCTACTCCCAAGTAATGCATTTCCTAGACTCTATTAATTTTTTTCATCCGTCGCAACACGGGTTTCGCAAAGGCTTTTCTTGCGAAACCCAGCTGGCTATTTTCCTTCATGATCTGCATGCGAATCTTGATTCTAACCTACAGACTGACGTGATTTTCCTTGACTTCGCAAAAGCATTCGATAAAGTACCGCATAAACGTTTGCTTCTAAAACTTTCTCAGTTAAATTTAAACTCTGATATCTTACATTGGATTAAAGAATTCATGAACAATCGGTCGCAGTCTGTTCTTGTTAACAACCAGTCCTCTCATTCACTTCCAGTTACACCAGGCGTCCCCCAAGGATCCGTCCTTGGTCCCCTCTTGTTCCTAATATACATTAACGACTTACCGCTTCATGTGTCTGGTCATATCCGTATGTTTGCTGACGATTGTGTTATCTATCGCTCTGTGACTAACATTTCTGATCAACAATCTCTCCAAGATGACCTTAACCATGTACAAGAATGGTGTGTGACGACTGGCTTATGAAGCTAAACATTGATAAAAGCAAACTCGTGTCCTTTCATCGCCGCCGTAATCCCCTTCTCTTCCCTTACGCTATCGCTAACATATCCGTAGAAATCGTAGAGTCATATAAATACCTCGGCGTCACTCTGTGCAACGATCTATCCTGGCGCACGCATGTTACTAATGTTATCTCATCTGCAAACAAAACATTGGGATTCTTGAAACGTCACCTCCGTCACGCCCCCCAACACGTGAAATTACTCGCCTACAAATCACTTATCAGGTCAAAGCTGGAATATGCGTCCCCAGTCTGGAGCCTGCACCAAGTATATCTCATAAACGCACTTGAAGCAGTTCAAAATCGCGCTACTAGATTCAGTCATTCCTCGTATTCATATAACGTCAGCATATCCTCTCTGAAAGCAGAATCAGGCTTGCCTAGCCTCTCTACCCGTCTTCGCATCACCACGCTTTCTTTGTTTCACAAGTTCTATTATTCTCCGCTTGGCTCCATGCCTTACATCAGACCGCCGGCACGCATTTCTCAACGCACTGGTCATCCGCTCCAAGTGGCACGCCCCCGCGCCCGTACTGTCACATTTTTTCCCTCATTTGTTTCCCCGAGCAGCCTCAGACTGGAACGGCCTTTCCCAAAACATCGCTGCCGTCACCTGCCCATCAACTTTCATGGACAATGTAGCATCTCATATCTCTCTCTGAATATTTATGGCGCCCCTGAAATGATCCATGTTTACGCACCCCTTATGTAATACCACCTGATGTTTTTTTTTAAGGTAATAAAGTGAAGTGAAGTGAAGTGACCTCGTTATTTCATGTTGCTTCCGGCGACTAGTGATGTCTGTGCGGGCGTGCGTTTATGTGACGCGTTTTCCACAAGCACAATGTGCCCCTTACTAAAACAAAAAAACTTATTACAATTACTTGACGGTAAAGCTAACCAATTACCAATATAAATTACTGGCTGTAGAATTAATCGATTAATTACTTCGTTACGTTAATCAATTACTTTTCTTTTAGTTCCAGAAAGACATGCAATGACGTGAATTGCACTTAGTATCCTTGAACGCGCGGATAAAAGGGCGTTTTCTATCTGTGGAGAGCAATTAATTCATGTTTGTCCTCCGCGCAGCTGAAGTGAGCCAATAGCGGCGTGACAGTTTGACCTGTCCACGAATACTTGTATTTGTTCGTGGATTTCCATCACGGCGGTATTTGGCCACGAACGCAAACCCAAATATTGCGTGATAGATTCAAACATTACCGAGCGCAGTCTGCTTGACCTATGGACGTATCGAATGCTTGACTTGATTTTGGCTTGCGCGCGTGGACACTGCGGATAAATGCGGTTCTAGTTTAAATGTCTTTAACCATTCTCAGATATAGTTGATATACTCTGTATATCCCTGTACCACAATCAATGTCTAAAGGCCTTTGAGTTCGAGAAAGCTACAAGGTCCCGACGTCACCGTGCCAGAGGGAGATGGAGACCCGTAAAGTTCCTTCAACCCACGCCAAAGCAGTTAACAAGTCGAGGACACCAAGCTTGCTGTTGCGGCGTCCCTGAGGTGAGGCGGTTCTCATTAAAATCAAAGAAGTCAAACAACGTTTTCAAAAATAAAATTAAAAAAAAATGTTAGCGGCAGCTTGTTAGACCACGTACATGGTGTCTCAAGTTCAGAACGCTTTCATAGAAACGAAGAACCGTACTTGCGTCGAGTTCCTTCCTCTTCACTTTGGCACCGTATCTCCAGGGAGGGAGTTGTCGTTAGTTAAATTGGTTGTGCTGATGTTGAGGAAGCTAGGAGTTAGTCTACCTTGCACGCCGGCTACCTTGCTGTTCTCCCTAGAGGGGTAATTTGGCCGAAGTCGTTTGACTGCTAACCTGATGTTTTTTACCGCTCATTAGGCAGTAATGAGGGCGCCAATTCACGCCGGTTCAATGTCCGTTCAAATTGGCGGTCTTTGAGAAAAACAGTGCTTTAAGATAGGAGATACAACATCTGACAAAACTAAGCGCTCTCTATCAAGTATTGAGCAACTGACTAACTTTAGCAGGAATGGTATTTAGTCTTGTGATGTCAAAGTTGGCACTAAGTGCTTACAGTTCATGTGCTATTGTACTGGTGACAAATCGTCAAATGACCCTTTTTCGTTATAACTTTGCAGTTTCACGTAGAAGCGTTATTTTTGCTGCAAATTAAGTCGGTTTTAAAGTAAAAAAAGTTGAAAGATTGCATATGCGTTTTATATCAAAATGACAAGTTCAATATCGTAAGCGCACCTTCGATTTATTTACTTAAAAAAGGCGTGACTTCTCAGGATGACTGTTTGCAAGAGTGGTGATAGGTTGTGTTGAAGTTGGGGCAAACAAGTACGTGTATATAAGTGACGATGGCTTCTGATAAAATCAGCTGAGATTTATCGACTCTCATGTCGTCTCTATCTCTCCCTTCGTTCCCGTGGTGTTCGCGCGTTTTAACGTTTTAAGCAAACGTTTCGGGTCCCGTTGAAATTAGTTTCAGTAACCATAAAAATAAAAAAAAATATTACTAACTTTACTAATATGCGGTCTAGCCAGAAGAAGTGATCACAGGGTTAAACTCACCGGGACCGGCTTTTATGAACAGATATTAATATATTCCCAGGCGTAGGGCATAAAGCAGCTTGAGAGCTACGCTTGTCGCCTCGATGAAACCATGAAAGGCTATTCATGTTCAGTCAGTGTTCCCCCCGACAAGCTTCTTTCCACAATAGAAGTGTATGTGTATGGCCAGTAGGTGATTCATTAAATAGGGCAAAAGTGCTAAAAAACAAACAAACAAGTAAGGACAACAAACACCACATAACGCTTTGAGGTGTTCGTCGTCCTTTAACTTGTCCGCCGTCTTTTTAGCGCATTTCTTCAATATTCTACAAATATGTCTCACACTATACGGAATATATCTGCTTGTCTCACTAGAATGTTTGGTTAAAATTCATTCCTTTAAGTCTTAGGCATACTCGACGACTGCAACAAGCATGCATTAAACTTTGGGTAAGCCATGAAAACGAAAGGATTTAAAAAGATTTTGAGGTGTGAAATGCCCTCGCAAATTTCGTCTTCCTAATTTTCACAGCCGCCTAAAATGCTCGTGATGGCTAGTCCAACTCACAAATTAAAAAAGAGACTATACTACGTTCACCCTTAAGCTGAGACTGCAACCAAAGCTAACGCGAGCTAGCCCGAGCACCTGCTTTGAGACTTGCATTTTTAGCGCGAGAGCTCGTTCTGAAAGAGAACGCTGCAAAGCAGCTACCTCAAAATCTCGTGCTTGTGGCATTGGCTTCAGTCTAAGCTTTGGGGTGAGCTTAGTATAATAACACATCCCGGCTTCATCAAAGCTATTTCGATCACACCTACTACAGTGATTCAAAAACTAATAACCAAATATTTTATTGAGCACGCTAAAAACCCTTCTATTCCGGTTTCATTCGTGATTAATTCGCCTTTTTCTTGTAGCTCAGATGACAAACCTTGAATGCTCTAAGACGTCATCAAAGATAGCTTTCTTGGCATGATTAGCAGTGATGACAAGTATAAAAAAAATGTCGTGGACGCAACAGGCAGTAAGAAACGTTGTGATTCCGCAAGAAAAGCAACCAACCAACGACGCTTTCCAACGCCTTAGAAACAACTTTTTGCGGAGCCGACCAGTTTTGCTTGTTAACAGCCAGATTATTCCAATATCTCTTTGTGATTCTGAGACGTAAGTGGTACATTTGTAGAGCAGCGTTGTACTGCGCTGCTCTACATTGCGAGAGCTAGGCCTTTCTTCGCTACTCTTGAAAATGTAGCAAACCGCGTTAACGCTAAGGTGTTCTTTTTTGGCATTGTAAAAACTCAACAAGGTATGCCAACTGCATGGCAGACCTTTTCCACAAACGCCCGGTAGGGTGCCTGAAGAAACAACGCAGCCCGTTTGCGTGCGCAGAATGAGTAGTCTATGAGGTCCCGCTGACGTGCGGAAGGAAATAAGTGGGACAGATGGGACGATGTGTCAAAGGTAGATTACGCGAACACATCCTAAAAGTGAGAGGGCATCGTGATGGCCATTTGTAGACGCACTCTCATGACTGTGGATGCAAACCTGAGTTCAGGTATTGCATGACCATCAGTGGACAGAAAGATAAAACTGTACGAGAAATTATGGAGGCAGACCTGATATAAAGTTAGGGGGATCAATGCGTGAGAGCGGCTTCGATTGATCTGCGGATAAAGAGACATAGTTCTTGCGAACACTGGTAGGGCAGGGTATCGGTTGAGTGGCGTGATGGCGCACAGTATTTTGCGCATCTTTTTCCAAATAATAAACAGTTGAACTTAGCGTATCACGTTGTTCTCGTTTCCCTTCTTCTCCATGTCAAAAAGCGCAACGATGTTCTCAAAGTTTCAGCACCAACTCGCCCAACAGTCAACATTAAAGCGTGTGGTCGCACAACTAAACAAAGCAAGCACTCGAGGATACGGAGACGAGCAGGACAACAATCCCGCGATCATCTTTTAATATTTTTTTAGGCGGAGATTTTTGCGTTTTTATTTTGTTTTCTTGAGGCTATGGTTCGATGTTGGCACGTGGACAGTCCGATATGTTTGTTTTTTCGACACGGGATGATTTAGTGCCTGTAACTTTTTTTTCTTTTCTTTTTTTAATCTCAGTTCTTTTATTTTCCGGCCGACTGCGTCCGTGCTTTTAGTATGGTACGAACAAAAACAAGCAAGGTTAATATCGGCCGTCCACAACTTTTGTTTTCGTTTGACAGGTGTCAGCGATGTTACAAAATAAAAGTGCACGTGTCGTCGCGTTTGTTTTTCCTATCTCCTCTTACTTGGTAAATCAATTTTACCCACCACACTCTAGTTAACTGAACCTGCGCTTCAGTCTTCCTTTTTCTCATTTTACCGGGCACGAAAATTACAAGAGAGATACGCAGAAAGAAATATGCAGTAAAACGTGAAAGCCGTTTACAACTCCCTGTAACGCCGAATTAGAGCGCAGCTCTTGAGGGGGTGGAGGGAAGGGTACGGGGGGCATGTGACCTCGGGAAGGGGGGGAGGGGGGTCACATGGTCTCAAGGGGGTCACGTGACGTCACTGATGACGTCATCAATGATGATGACGATGACGATGCGGATGCCGATGACGTCATCAGTGACGTCACTGATGACGTCATCAGTGATGATGACGATGCGGATGCCGATGACGTCATCAGTGACGTCACTGATGACGTCATCGGCATCCGCATCGTCATCGTCATCATCATCACGTGACGTGGGGGTCACGTGATCAGGGGGTCACGTGACCTGGGGGACCAGGTGGCCTGGGGGTCACGTGACGTGACCTGGGGGCCGTGACCTCGAGAGGTCACGACTGACCTCGGGGGTCACGTGACCTGCGGACCCGGCGGTTACGCCGACGGTGAGGGCGACGCCGCTCAAGCCGGAAACGGGCGCCTAAGAACTGCGCTCTACAACAAAAACGTGTGGTTGGATGGGATTGGTGGGCGGTCACGATTTATTACGGCGTCATCAACGCATATGATCATGCCTCGAATTAGCTGTCCTAACTTTTGACTGTGTTATTCTCACGCCTTCTTTCGAATCTGTACCCACTCCTGCCTTCCCCTGTCAATGGCTAGAGGGTTTTTCTCATTTTACCGGGCACGAAAATTACAAAAGAGATACGCAGAAAGAAATATTTCGTAAATAACAAGAACGTGTGTTTGGATGGGATCGGTGGGCGGTCGCGATTTATTACGGCGTCATCAACGCAAATGATCTTGCCTCGAATTAGCTGTCCTAAGTTTTGACTGTAATATTATCACGTGTTATTTCGAATCTGTACCCACTCGTGCCTTTACCTGTCAATGGCTAGAGGGAAAAACAAATAAACAGTAAGTAATAAATTAAAGGTCCTCTAGTTAATCCACAGTATTTCGCAGTCACCGCTGCGGCAAGTCGAGTCGAAATTGTTGGGCACCGGCGTCGCGTTCACGCACCGTGGGGTCTCGACGGCGAAGTCGAGACCCCACGGCACGCACCTTACCCGTCCTACCCGCGACGAACGGCGGAACCGGTTTACGCCGCCGCCATCAGGCTTCTCAGCGTCTCGCAACACCCGCTACGCTAACGAGCGCCGACAACGCCAAGACGCACACGCGTCTACCGCTTTGCGTCGTACTCTTCTCAAGTTTTAGTGCGTTGCCGCTTGGAAGCGGCTCTGGGATCTACTTACGATGATCCGATGCGCAAGCCTGTAGCCTTATAAGTGGTATTAGATGGACATGTCCATCTAATACCACTTAGAAGGTGATCACTTAGACGGACACGGCCGAGCCCATTATAGTCGGGCGGCGGTTTCCGCCTCCTATAGTCGAAGCTTTTAATTTCGACACTTAAATTTTGAATTACCTTAGAGTGACCAAAGTATTTTAAATCGCGACGTCACAGCAACCGTGGTCGTGTGTGCTTATCGAACGGCGATAAATGTGATTGTCAAGGCCGCGGCGTAGCTATGTAGCAGCGCGCCTGCTTCACACGCAGCGGTCCTATGACCCAATCCTGAGAAGACGGCGGCGGCGGGCAGTGTTTTTCAGGCATCTCGCGACATCGACGATTGCCGCCCTACGCGCTACGGCAACGGATGACATTTCATTGGTGGGAAGCGCCCTTAAAGCTAACGCTGTACACTACTTTAATCGGTCTCCGAGCTGCACTGGCTCAAAGCGGTTAGGGCATGAAAATCAAACGGATATATCATTCTTGAACTGGAATGCTCATAGGCTACTAGTATATACACCAAGTGTCGCGATTTTTAGAGCACTAGTACTTGTAATATTAGATTGAGCGTTCTCGCCTGGCGACCAGGCAACACCACTCAAATTATTCACACGACGAGGCCCATAGACCACGTGATCCTCATCTTTAGTTGAATTCCATCTCATTCTAGGCGTCCCCAGGCTCGGTCAAGCTCGTCTCGTTGCGGTATGATGGCAAACTTTCAGACTGTTCGGCTACTGCAACGTATAAGAACATTGTGCTGTTTACAAAGTGCACTGGCGCTCCACTCGGAAGAGCGAAGTGCGGCTTAACAAAAGCAGTTTACTAAAACTTGCTATTAACCTTGGTGCGGGATCGCCCATGAGCTCTTACAAACTACGGCCGCTTAAACAGAACGTAACAAGAAGAAATAGTCTGCTGGGACGGCTGCCAATAAGCGTCCTATGTATATCGCTAGACAACGTGTCTAGCCTCCTATCCATCTGCTGGGACAGACCATAGAATCCTCTATACTCACAAAGCCTCACAGTTTGGCGACGGAGCTATAGAGTGCCCGGTTGCAGACTGGGACGCGAGGATTTGGTAGCATAGAGCACCAAAGAGCCATTTCTCGGGGAACCTGGACGTCAGCGCACCACTTTTGCAGTGGCGAGGACCAGAAACACACTTGTTCGCTCGGGAGAAGTGTGTTTCGACGTCTCGCCGCAGCGGGGCGCCAGTCACATGGCTTTCCTCTCATCCGTTGTCTGCCGCTCCACCTTTTCCATTTCGGCGGCCGCTTCTCGTGGCGATCTGCCAGGCTTTCTCAGTATATAGGAGGCTATGGACGGGCGGATAAGACGCTACACACTCAAACTAAAATGTTATTTCTATTCATTGTTTTATTGCGCTTTGTTAAAACGCAACGACAGAGGCGGGCAGGCTCTTGTGTACGACCGTTACTCGTGTGTCATCGGATGCTTCAGCACGACCCTTGTGGTAGTGCTTTGCGAACGCCAAAGTGCCAATCTTAGATAGGGTTACAGGATCGCGTCTTTCGCACACGCTTGTGCCCCCTGCGGAGAGGAACAAACCTATACAAATAAGACAAACATTACGCTAATTACATTCGCATCAGTGCCACAGAAGACCAATATTAATAGTACAACCACCATCGCTGCACAGGTCGTTGTTTACTCGGCTTACACAGTAGCGATTACAACAAACCAATGCCGGTTCGGTCCTCGCCTATGTTCAATCGAAATCGGCACAATTCGGAATTGAACACCCACACGTGGGGACGTGAAGCAAGCGCTGTCGACATCGCACTTCCGCAATACAGCCGAGACGTACACGTGTCTTCTTTACGGTAACTGCTCGTCTTTCCCTTTGTCTGGGTTTTGTTCCGTGGCCAGACCGCAACGGTAAGCGATCCCGCGAGGAGCGATTAGGTAACGATGGCCGAGCTTCAAGCTCAACGTGGTTCCACACTTTTTTCCTTCTATTCTTTCTTCCTTGTTTTAATTGCAGATATATTGATCTTCATGAATCCCTTTCTTCTGTATTGTACCCTGTTTTTTCGTTTTATGAGCCGCGGCGCGTTCAACTTGCCATGTTTTTTTATGTATATATATTTTCGTTGTAAAACAGAAAACACTACAAGTGCCCAATTTCTTTCCATCACAAAATTCTCCAAGAATACTTAAAGTCAAGTTAAGCTTTACTTATAAAAATATATTAAATATATACTTTTAGTATCCACACTGCGTGACACTGTTTGTGTGGAAAATATATTCTCTTTTTATGTGCATTTCGATTCTAACGCTATTAGGGGGCATCACATCTTACCTACGAAAAGAATTTTCGGCATCAAAAGTACGTGGTGTGAAAAAAGAAGTTCCGGGACTGATTTTGTAGTGTACAAAGAGGGGGCAGCACAGTGATGGGTGCGCAGTAGTCGAAGGCAGGGACCCTCGTGTATCATTGTATCAAGGAGCGTCGCTCTCTGACATGTTTGGAGCTGCGCAACACGTGTTCGTTGGACCTCATGCAGGAGCATAACGGCGATCTCTCCATATATACTGCAAACCAAGGCGAGAGGGAGCATCAATTTTACATCAAACTTGGCAAATCTATAAAAGATACTTTTAAAGGGATAAGCTGACTCGTGTCACAATGCAGTAAATTTCGCGAAGTGTTTTAAGGGGCACTCGCGCTTCCGGAACGGCAAAACATCGCTGGAAGAAGAAGAGCGCTAGGGCGACCATCTCCGACCTCTCCTTTACTTCAGTGACGTTCTGCCATTCTTGAGGCCCGAGTGCCACTCAAAACACCTCGAACACCTCACTGTTTTTTTGACATAAGCCTTCTAAATCATTTCAGACGTCTCTGTTTTAGATTTTCCTAGTTTGACGTAAAATGGACGTTCGCATGCGCGTTGGTTTGCAGTCTATCTAGAGATCGCCATTATGCTCGTGCATGTGGGCAAACAAACTCGGTGGCGCAGCTCCAAATAGGCACAGATCGACACCACTTGTTATAACAAGGCAGGAAGGTCCCTAACTTTGGCTGCTGCGCGCACATCCCCATGCTCCCCTTTATTTTTACGCTGCAAAATCAGTCCCGAAACTTTTTCATCGCATCTCCTAGTTTTAATAATAATCGCGATGTTCTGAACATGGTGAAAAAAAGCGCACAGAAGGCAGACACGGTATAAGGAAACAGACAAGACAAGCGCTGTGTTTAATGTTTAATGTTCCTTGCTTGATGTTTCAAATTTAATGTTTCATGTTTCATGTTAAATATTTAATTTGTAAAGGCACCATAATGTTTGTTGAGAAGCTTTAATACGTACACGTACACAGACCCGCAAAAATATAGGGTGCTTGCACGGGGTACCTAGCTACCCAAGAGCCTGCAAAACACACTACTAACTAAACATGCTTTTTAGCAAACAACAAAACAAAACAAAACCCAGAGAGAAAAATAAAAAATAAAACAGCGTAACTTTAATTGCAGCTCAAACTGGAGGCGCCGTTTTCTCATTAAACAGTTTACTCGTTTTCTTAAATCTTTATCAAAAATAATCTTTGGAAGTTTACTTCTATAAAAGAGAACGAAATAAGACATTCTATTTTTTCTTTTCATAACTTGTATCCACTTCCAGAAGGTCAAAACTTTCAATATGGCTGAGTGTTCACTCCTTCCTTTAACTATCCCAAGCTTACTTCCTTTTCAACACCTCTCTCTCTCTTCTTTACCTATTTTAAAATCGCTCATGTAGTAGTGCTTTACCAATACAACATACGAGCCCAATCTTTCAGTAGTCAGTTATCCCAAAGCAGGCATTTTCTGTTTTTTTGTACTCATCATTGACCGTCCCAGACGCGATTTTACTGACAATTGTTTTGGTATAATATCCAGTTCTTGGTGTGAGCACTTCAAATTTAAGATAAAAATTGGAAAGAAAAACGGCAACCGTTCGTTCGCGTTAGTAGTGTCCCAGTCGCCACGTAAGTTGACACTTCGACCTCACCCTAAAATTCGAAAAACACTTATAGTATGTTCGAAGTATACTCATTATTGAAAGTATGTCTAAGGTTTTCAGCGAAAGCTAAAAATGCCCTACCTGTCGAGAAAAAAAAACTCTTTTTGAGAAAAAAACTGCCAGTCACAGTAAACGCCATGATTAGATAAGATGCAGTAAATATCTAAATAATTACCCAAACAATTGCTACTGAACTTTATCAATGCTGGAAATAACCATAAAGTTGAAATTAGAAACTTGCTGAGCGTCATCAGAAACCCTTATATCACTCAAGTATAGGAATATTTCAAGAGCGTGTGAAGCGTGGGGTTGTATTGAAGTTTCAAATTATGCAGCCAGCACAATGCGTTGTCGATGCAAAAGCGGAAAGCGCGGATGATAATCTCATCATCTGCCTTTTCACAGCTTCGGCCTTGTGCCTTCTGCACGAGTGGTAATTTTAGAGCACTCCCGCGATTCACACCTGCTTTACGTCATTCTAAAATTAACTGATCTGGGAGTTTCCGATAAGGCTTAGCAAGATTCTAATTGGAATCATTTGTTTCTTGCCAATGTTTTAGAAGATACTAGAGAATTAAATTAATTATTTATATCATTAATAGGGTTTCTTGCAATTCCTGACGTCCGTCATGGCTGTTCGCTTGTTCCCGACAAACGATTATTTTTAAAGGGGTAGCCTTAGAGGGCAAAGCAACCTCAAGAGCCGCGTAAACAGTAAATATGTAGGTCGGCCATTCTGTAATTGCTAAACAATCTTCAAACAAACAACAACCGGTGCCAGGTGATATAACCCCGCTCACCGGCGTTGAAGCCGAGTGCGCTGCTGACTGGGCTACGGACCCAGCACGCAAGAACGAGAGGAGCAGAAGCAGGTGGTACGAGAAAACGCACGGAGCGCAGGAGGGGGGACGTGGGGTGGAAGGGACAAGAAGGAGAGGATCAGAAATAGGTGGTGAAGAAAAAATGTGCGGAACCAGAAAGAGTGGAAAGAGCGGACAAGCGCTCTTCCCCTCTCTTGATGACCCAGAAAATATAACGTAAATGTCTCATATCCAGGTGGTGCAGAAGGGAAGCGCGCGCAGGGTCACAACATACAATGGTGTGACGGAATCTGTTTCCATACAAAACACTGTAATAGGCACCACCTCAACAAAGAGCACCACCCACCCCAGGCACTGGAAGACTCAGGGTCGTCCTCTCCTAGGCATCGCCCGAACTAAGAGCCCCACTTACCCCATGAAGTACCGCACTGAAACGTGTTTGATAGAACGACCAAACATGAAGACATTTTTTCCCCAGACCCCTGTCGGTAGGAATTCTTATAAGTCTTCGTTGAAACACCCGGTACGCCGTACTCCGTTTCACTTTACGACGGACCGTACACGGCGATCAATCCCTGCCAGTCGAATGCTGCAAAGCTGTTGCGTGACTCCTCGCTAGTTACGTTGCTCCTACATTTCCGAAGGTCGCGTAACGCTCTAACGGATTTGGAATGGCTTCAGTTACTATCCGCGTCCTCTGCTGTACATCGTAAGGTTAAACGAAGCATAGTAATATGCACGAAAATTGAAAGTATGGGGTGACAATTTGCCTACGGAAATTCTACAATGTACCAACTAGCCCACCGTTTCGCCCTATTATAATAATGTGCTTTAGCATACTTTTCTGTTTGGGCGACCGGTGGGTAAGTGTGTCAGCGCTCCACAGCTCGGAGCACGTGGGGCGACAGCTCGTGCTAGGACCCGCAGTACTTTCAGCATTCACATCATCTGTAAACCATCTCCTTTCTCACGAATGCAATCTTTGTTTATCAATATTGAAAATGCCGAACTTGATATATACAGTGACCATAAGGTGTTCAGGAAACAAGTGAAAGTGGTTGTTGCCGAACTTTAAATATTGTGTTTGTTGCTTTGTGTTTAAAACATGGAATTGTGTTTTTATTTTTCGGTTCATATTTAAATATTTGTGCACAAAAGAGGACACCTCCATGGTTGTGTTTAGGCACGTAAAATAGAATAAATAAAATAAAGAAATCGCGGCATTATATGTCACGATTGACAATTGATGAGGCGACGAATCACCGGAGGAAACTAAACGTTCAATGGGGCGGACGTGTGCCCGAAACAGAATATACGAAGGTTAACGTCGCAGGCGTCGATGGCGGTGCAACAGCAAGGTCGACCATTAAGAAGAGACTCTCACTACGTACGGCGCGGCTTCTTTTTGAGTCTTCCCTGGAGCCTAAGACATTTTTCCTCGATTGTTCTTGAACTATGCCTTCTAAAATTGATCAAACTGGGTTGTTTTTTTAACCTTCTCGAATTTTCTACTTACATCAAGAAAGATAAATAGTACAAGAAAAAACACGGAGTGACGGCAATCGAACCCGAGCCACGCACGTGTCAGCCAAGCACATTGCCCAATGGGCTACGTAAGCGCGCGGCAATATTAACAGTTTTTTTATTATTATTACAGCGGCAATATCAATGGCCTCTTTTTCCGAGATGCGGTAATATAAGTATCTTTATTGTGTAAGTTGCGCTTATATAATTGTACTCTCGGCAAGCGAAACTGCATTCGTAAGCCCGCATATGGATATTTTCATAGAAATATATCCACACGCGGGAACTAGTTTAAATATTGCCGCCGATGAACCGAGAAAAAAGCACAACTTCCGCGGCAAATTTAAGCAGTGAGGCCTATATAGTTATTGAATTAAAAAAGAGCCTTTAAATCGCATTGTTGTACAAAATGCACCGAGAGAAATTAAAAACAAAAAAGAAACACTGGAAAATACGCTAAGATGTCTTCAGCTTGAAGCTGTGCAGCAAACATGGAATGGCCTTTAGCCAAGTTTACATTACTTAAGCACAACGCGTCAGTAAGTACTGTTTCAAAAAAAAAAAAACTTGAACATGTTTGATAATTAAGTTTGCAGGCAACCTATGTATCAAGTCGCCATAAGTTATATTACGAGCAATGTAACGCTCAATTAAAGCATAAGAAGGTATCAACATGCGAGAAAGAAAATAATGCGATCGAAATTGCGATAGAAAGTTCCATTTAAAAAGAATCTGTCGGCGACCAGCTAATTAATTTATTAATTCGTAAGGTAATTTAATAATAATATGGTTACGGCAGTGATGTTGAATATTTCGAGATAATTTCTATGCAGAAACTACACGCATCTGAATGAAGATAATTATTAGCAAATATTAATTTAAGAAAAAAAGTTTCAAGGTCATCGCCGTTTTTTAAAGAAATCTTTATGCATCCTTACTTCGCTTCGCTTCACTTCACACACAAATAAAAAAAATATGTCTTAGAGGCGTCGTTATGTGTTTTCTGTCCCACGACGCGACATGCAGTTATACAAAGTTGGAACACATTACGAAGAGAAACCGAAAGAGATGAGGAAATAAAAGTGGGAGGTGACGTCAGAATGTCAATCTCTCATTGGGTGTTTTAGTGGGTACACGCAGAGGCTAGCTGCCGATGTCTCTATCTACGCACTGCCTCCTTCGAATCAAAGCGAACAAGAGCGTCGTCTGCTCCTCGCACAATGTAAGACTTCCGAACACCAAACGCCGTACGCTGGCGTACGGCGTTCGAAGCCACATCCTGCGGAAGAGCAGATGACGCACCTATTGGTTTCAGAAAGAAACAGAACCCATCCTTTGGGAATGATTATCTACGTTAATGCGAATAGCATCAAACGGTGCGGAGTTATGCGCGTTCGTCAGGTGGCCGGCACACTCTAGATACGCCAGCCCACTCTTGAGGCGATTCTAAATTTGTTGACACTTTCCACAGCCCTGCGCACGATCTCCGCAGCCCAGCACGTGCGTTTGTGTCACTTAGGAAGGCGAGTAAAGCACGCGCCATACGCACAAACACTCAAAATGGTACCGACCAGACTTTCTGGCGTCTCAGCTAGTCTCAACCAAGGGTACTCTAAACGGTTGTTTATATCTTTACCATAGGACGCGCTTTACAGCGCTGTCACAGCTACCGGTGCGCGCGCGTTCCATGCACGAGGGCTCATTCCGCTCTCGTGAGGCTGAGCATGGCCGCTACATCACCCTCTCCCGAGCGCGGGAGAGGGTGAGCTAGAGGAGAGGGTGAGCGCGGGAGAGGGTGAGCTAGCCCTCGTGCATGGAACGCGCGCGCACCGGTAGCTGTGACAGCGCTGTAAAGCGCGTCCTATGATAAAGATATAAACAAGTGTTTAGAGTGCGTTGAATGACTGCTTTCATAGCTCTGTGGTTAGCGCGTCTGCCTGCTGATCAAAGGGTCAACGGTTCGAATCCCAGCCGGCGCCGGTCTTTTATTTTATTTATTTATCGACCCGCGGCGTAAGAGGTTAGATAGCCAGATAGATACATAGATCGACGAAAAGTGCGTGAAGTATCCAAAGAATGCTATTCGCATTAAAAAAGAGAAAGTGTTTAGCAACGAAGGCAGCGAGCCTGTTCGTCTCCCCTCTAATATGTCCAATCAAGGCGTGAATCTGTTACGTAACCACACACTCTTTTCTCTTCCTCTTCTGCGGTTGTTATCCGTATGACAGGGTTATTCGATTTACCTGCACTTCCTGAGCCGGTTCAGAAGAGTGTAGGGTAGTGTACATCCGGTGTGTGTAATTCGGATACGTCCGGAACTACACCGCCCTACACCCTCCTGGACCTTTGCCGGAGTTGCAGATAAACGAAGCCAATGTTACATCCCTAAAGTTTGTTTCTCCTTCCATACACCGTTACGAAGGTGAAGCCTCTGTCGCAGGCACGCAGGGTTTGGAGGATAATCCCGCTGTGCTCGTTCTTCACATCAAGAAAATAGGACGTTTTGCGCAGTACTTGTGCTCTGCGAGAAAGAGTTCAGGAGATCGGTGGCTGAGTGGGCTAGCGCACACCAGCCCGGAGCACGTGGAGCGAAAGCTCTCGCCGCAGAACTCGGGGATCCTGGGTTCAATCCCCACCCCTGCCCGTTTCGATCTGGATGAGCATCGTACCGGCGTGCGGTCGTGTATCACTACTGCGTGGTGCACGTTAAAGACACCAGGCTAGCGGTTGTACTGCACTGGCTAAATTGCTCATTACCAGCTATGACACAAGACGCCCGTTAAGGCAGGCGAAATTCCAGTTGTATAAACATACACACACCAATTTATATGATTTGCATATCTAAGTTATAAACAAGGCTTTTGGTGTTTTAAACGATAATAATTGATGAAGTTACATAAACCTAATCTAAAATGCACCTACATATACAACGTGTTTTTTTTTTTCTAAGCTTGCCAGATGTGTTTAAGAAAAAGGCCATGAATACTACACTTATGCGGTTTGTGCAGGTGAATTATAGGACAGAGGAGTATAGTATATAATGTTAATCGTTACGATCAGATGGCTAATTAAGTCAAATTTGTTAATTAACTTAGTAATTTGTGAAAACAGACATATGATTCAAACTAGAAACTTGCTGAGCATCATTGAAAACCACTAAATCACTGAATTCTAGAAAGATTTTGAGCGCGTGGCAAGCGTAGTAGGGAGCTAGAAGTACCGCTTCGTGCAATAGGTGCAAGGCTAGGGCTACGATAAGAGACAGAAAAATCGCGCGGGAACATTTTCGCGTCAATAGCCTTGCTCCCGCTGCACATGGGATAACTTTAGCGCACTACCGCGCTTCCTGCGAACTCAGATTTTTTTTTTATAAATTACTGATTTAGTGTTTTACGCTAATACCGGTGTCAGACGGCGTTCTAAAGCTCCTTTTCACTAAGCTCCTTTAAAAAATCGGCCAATCAGCTCGCGACGTGGAGTGCGCACGTGCTCTGTGGCACGCGCACGTGCTCTACGGCGTGCGCTGGTTCGCCGATTTTATAAAGGAGCTTAGTGAAAAGGATCTTTAAATCGCCGTCTGACAGGGATATAACGCTCAGTAAGTTTCTAATTGGAACCATTTGTCTATTTTCAATAATTACAAAGTTAATTAACAAAAATATACTTAGTTAGCCAACTGATCGTTACGATTGGCTCCTATACTATGTCCCCCTGGCCGTATAACGCACCTGCGCAAACGGCATAACTGTAGCTTTTACGGCATTTTTTAAACAAATCTGTAAAGCATAAAAAACCTCCCCGTATATCTTAATTCAACATATGAAAGGAAACTGCCAACAATCCACAGGAAGCAGGACATTTTTTACTATAGTTATTAACTTGAATCCTAGTATAATGGAACTGCACAATAACTATCGTAAAATAATCTGGCATACTAAAACTACTCGCTCGGACGCCGCACAAATAATATCGTCACCTGCCTACCTTTCAGGCGTTTTAGCCGAGCCTTGCTTTGTTGTGTAATGAAGTCCCAGCCGCTGGCTGCGCGGTATCCGCTCATTATCGACCGAGAGCTTATATCTAAAGTGATATAAGATATAAGGTACTAAGTCCCAGCCGCTGACTGAACCGGCATCCGCTCATTATCGAGCGAGAGCTTATATCTAAAGTGAGAGCGCAAGCGGCCGAGAAAAACCCCTTTGCCATCCTTTACCGCCGAGACGTCTCGAGGCTGACCCAAAAATAGCTCTGCCCTCGAGAGCCCCGAGCTCTGAACCCCAGCCGCAGCACTGGGTCAGGGACGATCGATTCCCTGCCGAGCACGGCGTCCCCCTTGATCCCGTCGCTGGTCGGCGTTTGTTGTCCCCTGGCGACTTCCGCAGGTTGACGACGTACGTGCGGGGAGCTCGGGATGTTTCATTTCACGGAGATGGCCGTTATCCAGGAGGTCTCGCATCCGATCCCGCGCGTGTTTCGTGTACATCGAGCCCCGCTACATTTGGCGGGAACATTTCGCCGCTACATTTGGCGGGCAATCGCGATGTCGACACTCTGGCGGCATGGCGTCCCTAGACGTCATGTCAAACGACGTCATAATTTCATGCTAAATTTAGCAAAGAGATTTCTCTGCTGTTTGGAGGGAGAATTTATTAGACCCTATTTAGTGAAACTTTAGAGACACGTGACGTCATTGCGTTACGCGACGTCACTGTGCAAGATGAACGCCGTCCGCTGAATTTAGCGAGTCGCAAGTCCGCTAGATTCAGGCAAAGCAGTGTAACTGTGCGCATCAGTGTGCAGCTTCTCGGACGCAGTTCATTGGCAGGACACGAAAAAGAACAGGACTTTATTTACTATTTGCATATTGCAGCGGCTCAATATAGTGGCCGGCAGCCAATGAGGATGTGAAACGAACCGATAAGAACCGCCGAAGCAAGCGGCATGAAGCGCGAACAATATAAGGGAGGCATTTCTTAGGCGCGCAATGGCTACAGTTGATTGACTGAAACATAAGATATAGAGACAGAGAAGAATTATGTGCATTGGAAGTGTGGAGTGACTTTGTCGCGCATATTGGCAGGATGACCACCTCACACCGGGTATCAATTTGTGTCGGGGCTAGCTTTTGGCCCCCTCTTAAACTTGAAGGGCAACCGACAAACCCAACATCGACATTTTGTTCTATCGACGCAATCAACTAAAATTGATCCCCGGTCATCATCCTCAGATTGCTTTGGCAAACTTGGAAACGCCGCATTAGCGTAAACAAATGTTTTCAAAAAGCCAGTTTTGAAACTCCCGCCCGGATCGATGGCGTAGTTAGCGAAAGGGACTACTCCTTGCCTTCTTCGACGACTTCGAAACCGGAAGTGTTCGAATTTCTCTCCTTCCCTCTCATCAATCACGGCAATCACAGGTGCGCCCGCGCGCCTGCCAACCGGCTCGTCGGGCGCGTATTTCGCTCCGCGCTTGCGACGTGTCTTTTAACCACGGATAAACGACGCGTCACATCTTTTTCAATTTGAGCCCCTCTTTTCAGCAGAATCTTGCTTAATTGCAAGATTGCAAGACCAAATGTCCTTTTTGAGGGAGAGAAGATGGAGAGGACATGTTGCAAACTTTGGTAAATGACGTCAGGGAGGACCCACACTTCCCGGTGCTCAACAGTCATTGCTCCCTCTAAAAATGCGAGAGGCTAACCGACACCAAAAAGCAACTCGTCCGAGCCATCGCCGACTTCCCTATCGTCCCCGTCCTTCTCAACGCCCCCAGCAGAGCTACAGTGCCTAGAGCGCCTCTCCGGCTGGTGTGTCACACCGCGTCCAAGAAAAGTGGTCTCTCGATTTCCGCTCGATGACGTCACATAATTGTCACGCTATCGCCGGCCGCAATCCTGGCGGTGGTCGAGTACCGTTGGTGGATTTGGACGACGCCGGTTCTGCTGCAAGACGCTCTCCAGCTCCACTGTACCCGGAAGCTACGCAAGCCAAGATTCAGAACGCCACGCCGAAAGCGACACTCTCGTTTCCTCGATGCTTTCCTCGATAACTTCCACGGCCTTCCGACAGTGTCGCGACATCCGACAGCATGGCACTTCGACTTCTGTGATGTCATATATGATGCCGCTTCGGCACAACTTTCAATGCATGAGGAGGAATAGGAGGCTGAAACACCAATCGTAGACGCGTTTCAGGACCGTATAGCAGAGCCGCCGGGCGCTGTCATATTAAAGGTAAGGAAGAAAAACTAGAAAACAAAAAGGCCGGAAACTGTTTAGGATTTATCTTAAACACGTACGGGCTCTGATATTCAATTGTTAGAGCGCAGCTCTTAGGCGCCCGTTTCCGGGTTGAGCGGCGTCGATGTCGCCGTCGCCGTCGGCGTAACTGCGCGTTGCATTATCGGATGTTTCCCACTAAATGTAGCGGTAAACGTTTTCCGATAAATTTAACGGAAAAATGTTTCCGCTAAATTTAGCGGAAAATTTTTTCGCTGAAGATAGCGGGAAAATTTCAACGCTAACTTTAGCGGAAAAAATTTCTCCGCTATATTTAGCGTCGAAATTCCCCGCTGAACGTAGCGGGGAAATATTCCTGACACTATATTAAGCGGAAAAATTTACCCGCTATATTTAGAGAGAAAATTTCCCGCAAAATTTAGCGGAACACTTTCTCCACTAAATTTAGCGGGGAAATCGACGCCACGTGACACAATCAATTCAGTTTCGCCGCTCAATTTAGTGGGAAATTTAGCGAAAATTTTTCGCTAAATGTCAGGGCAGAAAGAGTTATAAAAGTGAAAAAAGATTTATAGTTATCAGAGTGAAAAAACAAGAGGTACATGTCTTTTGGAAACAGCTTGCGTCGCTGAGGGAATCTTTTCCACCGTATTCTACCCGTAACCTAGAGAAATGTAAGATGGTCACGCAGCGAACAAATTATGGCTCTCAAATGATAAGTTCCACACTCCCGCATTTCTTAAACTGTCTTAGCAGCAATAACATTAATCTAGAAAGCCTCACCTTTAGAGACTTGCGCTTTTTATATGCTTGTACGTGAACATTTCCTCTCTTGACATTTGCAAAGGGTGTGTTTAGTTTTGTGCACTAATTTGTTACATCGTTGCCTTTAGCACGCGAGAATGTTTCTTTCTGTTGGTCTTCCCCGCACGCTTGCTGCTGACCATTGTAGGGGCCCAGAGACTCGTCACGCTGCTCACTGCAGCTTTTTTTTGGGCCCCACCATCATAGAGGATGGAAATAAAGTAATATTAATTATTATATTATTGGAAGGAGGGGAGGGTACGGAGGAGGAAAAGGGGCATTACAAAAAATTGTAAACGTCTTTATTTTCTTTTTTTCGAAGCCAGCGGCATAGTGCGTTTGCAACCGTCGTAAATAAACATATTTGATGAATGTCATTAAGCATTAGAGACGTGCAACTTGAAGCCCTTCTTGATTTTTGAGAAGTGCCTTCGCCCACTTACACTACGGCATATCATAAAAGAAGCGAGGAAGAGCTCGCCTTGGGGTAAGAAAAAGCAGAGTTTCGACCGGCTCTTTTTCAACGTGGGCCTAACGTGTCATGGGGTTCCGCGCTACTGTTGCAACGACGTCGTTTTTATTGTCACAATATCATAGTCGCCTTTTGAAGGAAGTTCAGCCCATGATGCATATAGCGCGACACTGTATGGTTGAACAACCCGTGGCCAGCTTCGACAGATGAATCGCGACATTTCCTTTTTCTTTCTCTCTCATCCTAGAATTATAAAGCAATTATCAAGACTACTTTGGAGGTTGGAAGAACTCAATCGAGGCACTAAACAATGCCATAAATCTTGGTCCCATACAATACACTTTCTTAATAAATTGCCTAAAAGCGCCGACTTTATGTTCGCGCTCAACGTTCGAAAATGTGCACCCTAAATTATCTCTGAAAAAAAAAAAAAAAAAGATTGCAGAGAGAGGAGAGAAAAAAAATGTATTTAAAATATTTGATCTCACGTAATTCTTTGAAGGTCATTACTCGGTATCTCAATCTCTGCACGCTATCCAGTATGAGGAAAAGAGCGCAAAGAAATACGTGAGAGCAACATATGTCCTACGAAAAGTTCCGCAAGAAACGCTCTGTTAGAGAGGCGACCGAATGCCACACCATGTCCCCCGAAAAATAAAACAAAAAAAATAGTTCCGGTCCTTTTATTGAGGCGGAACATCCTTTTATGGTGGACTCGAGTACCAATTCTTTAGTCTGTCCGCCGCCGGCGACAGACGCTCTCTCGGGGGACATCGAACCCCGGTATCAGGAGGACGACGTCGTCGAGCCTTCGTCTGGGTGCAGAGTCCGGAACACTTCCGCAATCAGCGGGTTTTGAGTCCCCCACGCCGCATGCATCGAAAGATGTCCTCCAGTGGCAACAAAGGACGTCACCGTCGGTGTCGGATGTCGCGATTCTGGCTGTCGATCGTTGAAGTTCCGATAAAAAAGTCGGGCGAACTCGAGTGTCGTTGTCGAACTGGCGTCTCCAACTCCTGCTCTCTGCAGTTAATGTAGTGATGTATTTATATTGATATTTATTTGAGCTCGGTAGAGCCGCAGAAAGGCAAGTCGACCATTGAGTAAAGACCTCAGGCACCGCTTCTAATGATGATGAAGTAGCAATGCACAGATGAATTTTGTGAATAATGATAATGATGATGATCCGATGATGATGGTGGTGGTGGTAGTGGTGGGAGTGGTGATGATGATGATGCTGATGATGCTGATAGGATGATGAAGAGGGTGAAGGGCGTTAGGCCTTTCAGTTTCCGTGAACTGTTACAGCTGAGCGCGAACAGCGGCAGCACAAGCGTCTAACATGTGCACCTCCGTTGCGCTGCCACAGCCAGGATCGCGGCAGAAAAGAGCGTGACACTTCTGTGTCGTCATCGGGCAGAACTCAAGGTATATCACTCTTCAGGTCGCAGTAAACTCACAATTTAAAGACGCACCATCTAAATACATGGCTTGGGGTTTTGAAATGAAAAGGAGGTTTTAGAATGTGCTGCCGATCTACCGCGTCTAGCGTTCCATTAGTACCCTCTGGAAAAACAAGGCCTGCTCATCGCGCCATATTTGGTTGGCTGCCAACCCTACTAAGTGGCAAGAGCGCTGGAGCTGGACGACAGTGTAAAGTTATCTCCGGGTCCTCGTACGCGTCACGCAGGAATCAAACGGACCGACTGGTCCAGTCGAAGTTTTAGGGCGACTTGCTCGTGGTACGAACGACTAGCAAAACATGTTACGCCCGTGCTCCGTCTCGTCGTCTTCCTCGCTCTCAGATTTGAAGGTCCAACAGGTAGCACGCAACAAAGCGGCAAACGTATGCTGTCCTGGCGTCGCTGTCTGCTATCGTTGCTCATGTTCCGAGACGCTCCAAATACGCGCTTAGGGCGACGCGGACGCGAGCTGTGAGGCGCCACGTGGATCTACTCTTGCATAGCCTCCTCTATACTCACAAAGCCCGGCAGTTCGACGACGGAGCCGCTGGAGTGCCCGGTCGCAGATTTGGAGCGCGAGGATCTGGTAGCACAGAGCATCAAAGAGCCGTTTCTCGAGGAACCTGGACATCAGCGCAGAGCTTGCTATGTGGGAACGCCTACCTTGCTCACACTTTTTGTTTCATTTGCATTTGTGTTGTCACGTCCTTTCTGTTCTCAGTGCTGAACTTCTTTGCCGCAGCAGTATGCCCTCACTTGTAAGTGCTCTCCTGGACGAAGCCGAGTCTCTCGGCGAAACCGTTGATTAAACTTCCGCTGTTTGTTTCTCACCCTGAGTTTTTTACTTCGTTATATGTACGCCTTCAGCTCCTTTGCTCCTAGGCCACCATGCTCACTATCTATCTAACTATATATGATATATATATATATATATATATATATATATATATATATATATATATATATATATATATATATATATATACTATATATACTTATGGCAATGAAGAAGTTTTGGCTGAAACTACAACGAACGGGTTTATTTTGACCATTAAGCCGTCCGTTGTTGTTTCCCTGAAGATTCACGATCAAATTTTACCTACGCCTTCGGCTCATACGCCAGCACGGCCGTTATATATATACAGGGTGTTTCACGAAAGGTGGACAAATTCGATATCGCGAAAACTACGCGTCGCAACAAAAAAATGCTTGTGTCGTTTTGGTCCCAGGCAGGGGCCCTTTTTTGGAAAAGTTATTAAAGTCCGAGATAATAAGATTGTTAATTATATTTACGTAATTAACTTTTTTAATATTGATGTTTAAGGGCATAGTTTCAATTAGAAAATTGTTCAGCGTCATCGAAGAACACTAAATCAACAAACTGCGGAACGATAGAAGGCACGCGAAGCATTTTACGCTTTCTGAAAAACCGTACAAATTCGACGGGTTTTTAAGTTTCGGTTTGTTATCGGAGCGCATCTCGGCCCCGGCGGCACCACGCCCCGTGGAGAGATAGTGCAACCAGCCTCTGCTGCGTCGCGCGATGACAGCGCAGCAGAGGTTGGTTGCACTATTTCTCCACGGGGCGCGGTGCTGCCGGGGCGAGATGCGCTCCGATAACAAACCGAAACTTAAAAACCCGTCGAATTTGTACGGTTTTTCAGAAAGCCGTAAAATGCTTCGCGTGCCTTCTATCGTTCTGCAATTTGTTGATTTAGTGTTTTTGATGATGCTGAGCAATTTTCTAATTGAAACCATGCCCTTAAACCCAATATTAAAAAAGTTAATTACGCAAAAATAATTAACAGTATAATTATCTCGGACTTTAATAATTTTCTTAAATAGGCCCCTGGCCCAGGACCAAAACGACACAAGCCTTTTTCTGGTGCGACGCGTAGTTTTCGCAATATCGAATTTGTCCACCTTTCGTGAAACACCCTGTATATATATATATATATATATATATATATATATAAGCATGTAGCTGTGTTATCTCATATTAAACGCATGAAAGACCGTCAAATATCAATAGGAATTGTGTCATGCCCGCCAGGTTTTAGATGTCATATACGGCCCAGGCCGGGACATAGTCTATGCCAGGCTAATTTCGTAGCGATCAGTCGGCTAATTAGTTAAAATTCGTTAATGAACTTTTTTAATTAATGAAAATAGACATATAGTTCCAATTAGAAACTTGCATCGGCGTCATCGAAAACCACTAAATCAGTAATTTTCAGAAAGACTTTGAGCGCGTGAGAAGCGTAGTAGTGCACTAAAGTTAGCACTCGTGGAGCACGTACAAAGCTAGCGGTTGCGATAAGGCGCCCGAGCAATTTTTCCGTCTCTTATCTAGCCCCAGCCTTGTACCTGCTCCACGAGCGGTAACTTTAGTGCACTACTACGCTTCTCACGCGTTCAAAGTCTTTCTGAAAATTACTGATTTAGTGGTTTTCGATGACGCTGAGCAAGTTTCTAATTGGAACTATATGTCTATTTTTATTAATTAAAAAGTTAATTAACAAATTTTAACTAATTAGCCGACTGATCGTTACGATTAGTCCCCTATACTATGTCCCCCTGGCCGTATAACTCACCTGCGCAGACCGCATTAACCTAGCTTTCATGGTTTGTTTTTAAAAATTTGTTAAGTATAAGAAAATATACATATATATATATATATATATATATACTATATATATATATATATATATATATATATATCGTTTGGGTGTTTTTTATAGAACATCTACTAAACTACTTGCATATTTTATCGCTGTTTGAAAAGAAGAAAGGTTGGAGGGGTAGAGCAATAGAGGAATATTTTCATATTTGATGTGTGCTGACTGGGAAAATTTTGAGTGCATTGTCTTATTTATAAGGATACATAAAACCGGATTTTCGTGCTTGTTTGTTTCGATATTGAAGGAAGGCGTTGGGACTGGGGTCGCGTAATCACTTTAAGTCACTGGCGACAAATCTTATGCGAATTTACAACTAGCTTTCGACCTTAAGAGAGGATTGCTTTCAGTTTCAGAAACATATTTCACGGGAATCGGTCAATTGTAAGTTCAGGAAAATCCCGCCAACAGCAAGTGATTGAAGAAGCCCACCCCCACTACGAGGAAAATGAAAGCTCCTTCGAAGCGACGGCTTGGATCTATTATTCAAGCTACGGAGAAATTCGGATTGCCCGGGCCCTCCGAGCTTCCTATGTCAGACTTTCTGTTTGGAACTCCGTACGCCCACGATCGCCTGTCATCTATTCGGCCCTCTGTCTTTCGCACGGACGGGACAGAGTGCTCTGTTTGGATTGGATCGTCTTAGCGGAACCGGAAATGGAGGTACTAGCTTCCTCTTTCCGGCTGATGAAACGGAGAAGGCTGTCTGCTCTGAAGGAGCCGTGTGTGGGTGGGTTAAACGGCCGGTGATTGAATACCTGCTGCGAGACATCGGGCGGAGGTAGGCTTGGAAGCTTAGCGCCATGGTAGAGCACGTGCATACGTTGGCAACTGTAGACCCCATGGGAGCCGCCATTTTGGTCTTGGAGTACTTAACCATGCCTGCGCGTAATTCTTTTCACGGACAGATCAAAGATAATACTGAGGTTTTGTAGTAATTCCATGAAAACCCCGATTGCTTTTTTTTAGCCAATAACACGTGCATTAGCTGTTTTAATAAGTTGTACCGCTCAGCTATCAAGCCGCCTGTGAAAATTGGGAACGTCGGCTCGACGTCAGCGCGCTGTACGTCAAAGTGAAATTTTGGGGTTTTGTATATGGCACAAGGGGTGTAAGATTATACTCTTTTTTTTTCTGAGAGTGTGAGCTGACAGTGCGGTGGGAGCTACGCGCTTGCCGGACCAATCAGCCGCATCCCTTCCATCACCTGACACCTTCTCTGCGCGTGGGTATGCGCGAGAGAGCGTGATCACGTGGGAAAAGATAAAAGTGCGGCCGGTCCAACGAGCACGTAGCTCCCACAGCACTGTCAGCTTAGGGGTTGAACGGGGTGGGGAAAGGAAGCTTGTCCGAATTATGAGAGACGGGCTAATCTTCTAGGGAGACAATGGCGATATCCGTGTAGACAAACCAGGGTCCGAACGAGAGGAGAGTATCCTCCTTTCCCTCTTCTGGAACTGTTGGGTGCGTTGGTTTGGTACGCTGTGTGATTTGTGAGTTGAGGAGGTAAGCTAAGGAGTAAAAAAGTTGAAAAATCGTTTCTGGACGTTTTAAAAGAGATACTGAATGGAAACTTAAAATATAGAAAAAACACGAAGAGGTAAGTCAAAGAGGATCAAATAAACCTGTAATTGATAATCCCACGGTTGTATTTTAAGCAGTTGTTTATATTTGTCGTTCTAAATGCCTGGATTTTGGCAAGCGCTTCGAAATCAAACATTGAAGAGCGCGATGAATCTCGGGAGATCCGGCAGATCAGACGCGATGCTGACGTCATCATGCCATGCAGGGTCAAGTGTACCGTAGTTATGAGTTTTGCCACTTGGAGGCGTCAACGCGTTACAATCTCGCTTAGTCGAAGTACCCGTGAGCTTTAGCATATCGCGGAGCCGGCGGCGTAGATGTCTCCTGTGTGCAGTGCTTTTCCAAATACTCAACAAAAGTCTTAAGGATAAGATACTAAATGCCCACCTGAAACTGTAAATAGAGTAGTATTTAACTTACTTTTACTTCAAACTATCTCGAGTACTGTACAAGTACATTAGAATTTTAATTGATGTACGTTCAAAGATACTCGGCAAGTAAGTTGCAAGCTGGTAATAAAATAAAACAAAAGTCAAAACTCTACTTCTGATAACTTCGCTGAAAATCACATCCTGCTGTGATTACCGTACCAAGCGTTTGAATCACAATCATCCTCTGAAGCAACTACTCTAGCCTCGAACAAAAGGTGTAAATCCCCGAGGACGTCACCAGCATTTTTGCTAGCTCCAAGCGTTTCGTACGAATCAAAAACACTTTGAAGAAAAAAATTAAAAAGCGGACAGGAGGACAGGTAAAGGCGGGCGTACTTGGGGCTGTCCATTTTGTCTTTTCTTAGCATTTAAAGACCGAGCTTTGCTCGAGCCTTGTTTCCTGTCCTGCGTTTGGTCGCTTGCCACCATTTCTGTAATCGGTTCAGCTTTGTCTTCGAGTCTGAGGATTCCTATTTCTCTAGATTGTTCCGGCGACGAATATTTTCGAAGGTTGAAAAATGTATGTCACAAGCAGAGTGGAAGATAGTGAGAAATGTAATTAAGCTAGAGTAGTAGTAAATACTCCAGACGAAGTGCATTGGCAAGATACCGAAATACTAACAAAAGTATTTTAAATACATTATCTTGAGTAAAGTATTTAAGCTAGGCACAACTCCGCAGGCTGTGCGAGATGGCCGACCAAAGCGACGATTGCGGTGGGTATGATGGCAATAATGAGGAAAAGACGCCGCTGCATCACCACTGGCCATGATGGCCGAGATGCGCTTCGGCTTAGAGCCGTTTTTGAATGAACCGTCTCTCTTGTCTCCATCGTCTGCAAGCAGAAAATAGAACTTATTCGCGAAACGATCTTGCAACAAAAACGTGCGTACGACAAAGCCTAAAAACAAATCCGAATTTAAGATTCAATATTTTTCGTAAGTTTTGCGCAAGTTACGATGAATTTCTACGACAGCTCCAAAGCTGTACGTACTTTCTACGATCAAATCAACATGGCCGGCAACATCGCTCACTTACGTCGTCGCGACGACCGCACGGGAATTTCTACGTGCTCTCAGCGCGCGTCTCGACTTCAAGCAGCAAGAGAAAAAAAACGTGCTTGAAACTGAATGCCATAGAGACAAGCGCTGGAACCACGAATACCCGAAAAAACTACAACGACAACAATCGTGCCGACCAATCGATCGCAAAGAACTAGCTAGGAACGCTAGTCGATAACAAGGCACTCCGACGCAACGTTGCTCCTACGCACCACGACCCTGGCCAAAGACCATCCGCCCACAAACGTCTGGCTTGCTGAATGGAATATGCCATCACGAGCTTTGTGGACCCTTCCCGTATGAATACTTTGAACCTTGACCTCTATTTCCGGATAAGAATGTGCCTGTCTTTCGCTTTCGTCCAGCTTGTTTTCATGTGAAGCGGTAGCGAACACTCTCGTCAAAGGGAGTCTCATCGGTTATATATCTAGTTTTGTGTGTTGTAGCTTCATAGACCCCATTCTTCGCAAATGCCACCAGCCGGTGCTCCAGTCTGTTGAGCTTCCCAGCGAACTTCCGGTTTACAAAAAGAATGAACAGAGTCCACCTTAACACAACTGCTTAAAACGTCGATGAAACATTCAACCACCATTTCTCTAGGCGAACGCCATAAAAAAAGAACAAAAAACAGAAAGCGCGAGACCTGTTAAAATTTTTAATATTCTTGGAAACAAACTTGTGTTTTTCAGGACGGTAAATCGTAGTGCCGAAGACCCTCATTAAATCTCCAACTTTTTTGTCCGTGTGGCATTTATGCTTTCTAGCACTAGTGACATGAGCAAGCTAGACAGGCTTGCAAAGACCGAGCGACCGTAAGTAGCTTGGGCCGCAAGCAAGGGTTTATGTTTGTAAACAGTAGAAGGGTCTTAAAATGAGCTGAAATAAACGCCATATAGACTGCCTACGCAACATGGGTACGTACACTTGTTTTAATATGTCCTTTTTGTTGCGACATGACGGTACGCCAACACATGTCGAGTAGAGCAGTTTTGGGAATTACTCAGTGCCGGTCTAATATTTCTCTGCCGGACGTCACGTCAGTATTAAGCTGCCATTGTCTAGTTGCCAAGCAGCAAAAAATATTTGACTGTAAAAGAACTTGCTTAAAGCGGTTACCAAAAGCGCGGTACCAGTACGGTTCCGCTCCAGGTGTCAACAGGTATTCACGTGGCTCTTGCTGACACTCTTTTAGTTCCACCTTATCTTCCTGGACGTCGGTTCGGTCCCGTTTCCCCGAAGCCAAGAAAGACGCCGCGGCAGATTTGTTTACATATGCGCCGCTTTGCTGGGCCGTTCGGGAAACCTTTTTTTAGCAACTATGGTATAGTTGTGTTGACTTCGTAGCGATCGTGTTCGTAGCAGTTGACAAGGCGAGGCGGATATCCCGTCATCGGCGCATTCGGCATTCGGGCGCTTTTATATTGACATTTTGTGGCGTCGTCATTGTATCGCACGGACAGCACCCCCAAATTACCCCAAACAAGGGCGGTGCCGAAAAGACCACCCGAAACTGAAACCAAGAATGACCAACTCTGTTGTGATTTTCTTCACCATAGCGCCTCGGTCATCGTTCAGGACCAAGAAATCTCTACGAGTAAACGTACTTCCTGTTGTGACGCTGGTCATACTGACATTATGTCGTCACGACATTCCATCGAAGCTTCTGAAACATTCACAAGGTGGTTTTTGGTTATCGTTTATTCCAGTTTAATTATGTTTGTTTTTTTTGCGCTTTCCTAAAAATATTGCTTATGGTCAAGTGCTACTTTACACCCACTTTATCGTGAAGCAAAGATATGAGCTCCGAAATTTGATTTCCGTAGCTCTTTAAGACGAGCCAGCGATCGAGAAGTCAATCCGTCGGCAGAACGATGCAGCTGGGGTGACTCCGTAAGAACAAAAATAAATATATAATAATAGTAGGCATTTTTTCCGGCTCCAAACACGTCCCCGGTCATACTTACTTAGCGAAGTTTAGTCGACGGAGTCACTAACTACGCTTTTGAGTACCACCAACACTAAATCGACGCCAATAACAAATTTCTGCGTGCACATTAACGGGAAAATTGACGGACGCGCAGTTCATCAGAATGGCCCAAAATGCGGTTTACCGGAAGCGAAAAAACTTGTCGCAGGAGAGATTTTTGTTTGACGAGCAGAACACTGCTTTCGGTAAACGCAAGCACTTTCGATACGGGTTTGTTCATTTGGGTATAGTGAAAATTGCTGCAAACATTCGATCGAACGCCGTGGCGAAATGACATGGCGAGATCCGAAAGGAAGACGCAAAAACAACAGACAGCGCAACAAACAAAACAAGTGAACAAGGACGTGGTTGTGGCGGGCGTGACTAGAACCAGACGGCACTATTGACAACAGCCTCGTAAAGCTTGTTCCGATCGCGGACCATAATGGCTGGCACGCGGACTACATCCCTAATGATACATCGACATGCTATTGCTTTTCGCCATAGTATGGTGCCTGGATCGCGTCTCCGACTGGTGTGTTTAGCGTCCTATCCCGCCCATACATCAAAAGTGGTCCCCAAGTGGCAACAAATGACGTCACACAAGCCGGAGTGTCATGCTGTTGACTGTCGCGATCCTGGCGGTTGGCCGTAGAAATGCTGGCGAAAAGCACGAGCGAACGCGAGTGTCGCTGTCATCACGGCGTCCCAGGCGTCCCAACTTCCAGCTGCTGTAGCTTCCGTGGACTGTCACAGTGGAGAGCGACCTGCAGCAGAACAGGCGTCTGCCACATATACCACAGCTATTGGGACGCCCCAGGATCGCGACCGGCGACAGCATGACACTTGTCTGACGTCATCAGGCGGAAATCGAGGGACCATTTTTGGCCGCGGTAAACACACCAGTCGGAGACGCGTTCCAGGCACCATAGCCATAGTCCGCAGTGAAGCGCCGCAAAAACAGCAGCCTTTTTTTTTTTTAAACGAAAACCTGGAATATTCATTGACTTGTATAAAGGGGTTTGTTGATGAACAATTACACAAGTGCCTGTTATTTCAGCAGCTTTGAAGAGCTAGCTAAAACGAACCTTGAACACTATTATACAAAAACTGAAACCTGAACCGGAGTTGTTTTTCTTCGGTTTTTTTTTATAGGATGTAAGATATAATAATTTATAAAATAATCCGTGGATGAATGAAGGGTTCTTTGTTGTCGTTACTTATTTTTTCTTAGAGCTACAAATACAATCTCAAATACAAAATTTAACATTTCTGAAGTATCTGACAAATAATTCACCTGGCGCGATTGAAAAAAAAATGATCGACTGGTTACACCAAAAAACAAACTTGTTTATAATGCACCGGGGTAATATGTCACATTTAAAATTGCTGTAACAGGTTACAACCAGAACTTTTCTGTAGCCCTAAAGCGTCTCGGATGTCTTATGGTTTTACGAGCTGTCATCACAGACGCGGGAGGATTTAGAAAACGTTCCACCGTTTCGTTGCGAAATTCCTTCGCTATATTCCCGCGAGTTAGGGGCTTATTTACCCGAAAGACAATTATGTCTTAAAATAGAAATTCAGGTTACCGGACCGCCGCAAACATGTTGTCAGCTGTCCGCAGAAATGAACCTTCTAAATATATATTCGCGAAAATTTAAAACTCGGGCAGGTTATTGTCGTTATCTGGATTAGAAATTGAAACGCGAGTCTGAAACACTCAATGAGACTCCTCGGGTAAGCTTGGTTTGTATAACATGTATACGTGTTTTTTTGTTTTGTTTTCAGTTTGTTTTTAGAAGCACGGTGAAAGCTACAGTAATACGGTCTGTACAATATTCCCAAGTGTGAACAAATAAGCAGGAGTGCTTTACTTATCTGAGTGAGTAATTGTGCTAACATGTTCCGATTCATGGGAGAAGGTTAAAAAGGGGATGCTATGGCCACCGATAGCTTAAAATAACAACAACAACAGTACAAGCCGTGTCTTGAGCACCTTCTATAGCTCCACAGTTAAATATGCCCTGAGAAATTTTCTGATACCACTTAAATATGGCAATGTCTCACTCTGCAGGCTCTAGGCATCCTAGAAATACCTAAATCATGACGATGTGCAACCGATTTCCTTGTTTGTATTTGACGGGATTGCTGAGTACGCAATAACGGACTCAGCAATCCCGTTATGCCGGTGCCTCGAAGCCCACTGCCGACGAGGTGAAAATTTTAAAACATGTATTGAACAGATAAATTCTATCTCTACGCGTAACTAAAAATACTTTCCAAAAAAAAAAGGGTCAGATTAATGTGCCAGGTATTTTTTCCAGCCCTCACCATTGAATTTTAAGTACCAGTTTCCCAGGATCAGTAAACAAAATAACTTAACACACTGAACTGAGATGATAAAATATATTGAAACATTTCAATTGTTAGTCAAGCAAGAAAACGTAATAATTTTAACAATAGTATTATTTATAACAATTGATACCAAAACGTTGGCAATAAAACAATGGTAGAAAATAAGAACAGCGGTACGTGTCGCGGTGCCATAAAGGATGCACAAAACGCGATGAATAAGCGTACTTTCTTTATAGCTACCTCCTTGTAGTCTGCGTCCGTTGAACCTAGTCAGATATTTTCATAATAAAATCAATATACAGTATATAGACTTGAACGTTGAAATCATTAGAACTACGAAAAAATAGTTGCGTGATATAAAAGAGCTCGATTTTATAAAGTGTTAGTGTATAAACAAGCATAATATGCTTTACTTTTTCGCTTTTTAAAGCTTTGCTAATTTCAGTATTAGTATTTTCGCTTGTTTGCCTTTGTGTACATAGCGTGAACATATACACCACAAAGAAATGAAGTGGGGCGTTTTCAGTTCACAATAAAATATATCTATACTAAGAAATGGGCGAAACACTCATCTCTTCTAATAAAACCAGAACGCCGCTCCATTCACATTTTGTTTGGACACAAATATTTAATCTGCAGTTAGATTTAGACACGGGATAGTAGAGAGTGCGGCTTCAGACTGCTAAAAACTAACAAAAAGGCACAAGAAATGTCTGTGCGTAAAACGAGATATAAAGCGTAAGAATTACACAGACAGAAGGAACACTTTGTCTTGTCGCTCCGCGTCTCAATTATCATGCACTGGCTACTCTTTTTTGTTTTTAGGAAGACAACCATATAATTGAGTTTACGCTATATTCGCTGTCTGGGTCAAAGAACTGAATGAACACGCGCGAGAGTGCCCAGGGAAAAAACGCGTTATTAGATTAGTACATTGTGTCGAAACTCTCCAGCTGCGGGGTGTTCGGATTCCGACCGGAGCTCCGCGGATCGCGGATCTCGTCCTGATCGGCAATCCCTGACCCAGTGCTTACTCGGTTCAGGGTCGGTACCTCGAGGGCAGGAGCTATTTTTGGGGAAACCCTGCAGAACGCCTCAGAAAGGGAGCAGAGCTCAATTGTGGGGACCATTAATCTCTCACGTCGTGGCTGGGTGGGTGGAAGTTCCTTGCTTTGCCGCCGTTTTTGCCCTACTTTCCGCGTACACCGAGGACTGTGAGAAATACTCATATTAACATTGTTTCTTTACGGAGCGGGCCGGCGGGCTCTCGAAGAAGCGCGCCGAAAGTAAACCGGCGAACGCTTCACAATATAACTATTGCCGATTATCTATCGCATATTTGGTGAGAAAAAATAAATAAAACATAACGGATACGGTGAGAAACTGAAGGAGATGAGAGAGAACGTGGAGCTCTGATTGGAAGGATTAGTGGGTAAGCGCAAAATCAGCTAAAGTCGTTGACACTTTAAGAAACGCAAAGCGTGGCAAATCCAGACCAACTTATTATATTTCCTCACGAAATAAAATTGAAACAGACGACGATAAGAATACCAAAAATCTAGGGGTGTGCGAATATTCGAAATTTCGAATACGAATCGAATATTTTTCTTATTCGAAACGTATTCGATTCGAAAATTGCATATTCGGAAGTTCTCGAATATTCGGCCAAAGCCGAATATTCGGGAAAAACGGCGAATATTCGCACAAACTGCGAATATTCGAGCAAGTAACGAATAATCTGCCTGCCACACATTACCCTATAAATATGTTTATTCACTGAGAAAGGCGTATGATGCGTGCGTTATCGGTCTGCTCCGTTTCTATCTGTCCGATGGCAGCAAGACAAGAACAGTTTTGGTTTCTTTTTCACCAATCCCTTTGTTGTGTGGCACTTGTATAGCAATATGTGATGTAACTGCGCGTTCCATAAATAGATACAATAAAATAAACCTCGAGAGTGAAATATAAATATAAAATAAATCTCGAGAGTGTTATTTAATATAAATGTTTGAAAATTAAAAAAGATAAAGCTAGGGACGAGCAGAACATTGCATCGCCATTGACAACAACTCCTGCCACACGCGCGCAGTCAAAACTATAATGTCGCGAACCTGTCCAGGTTAGAGTTCGATCAAGTTCGCATTTTTCAAGCTTTCATCGTGATGTTCGACAAAGGGTCGAGTGAAGTTCGACTTTCGTGCGCATGCGCAAAAATTAAAAAGAAACTAGTTGACTTCACCTGGCGGAGGAAAAGTGCAATATTTGTTAGGTTTATTGGCATCACTGGTTCACATTATTAACTAATGGAAGCGTTAAAAGCACATATTTTCGCTTTTATATGGTGTAAATTTGGTAACCATTTAATGAAATATAAAATAAAGTACTTTCTAAATTATTTGTTTCCCGAAATTCGAAATATTCGTGTAGCAGACGGGCAACACTGTCTATATTTGGAACTTCTTCGAACTTTAGTGAAATTTCGCAGGTTTCGCGAGTGAAAGGGTCTTTTTACTGGCGGAAATGTTGTCACGGCGCGTAGGGAGCGCTTACTTTCTGAACACGTTGAGCAGTTAATTTTCCTACACGATAATTTGTAATGAGTGCATTACTAGAAGTATCTTTAGCCTGTTGCAGCCCAGTAAAATGCAGTTCAATTGATTCATTTTAAAAAGTGCAATAAAACCTGCTGTTACCTCTTGTTTTGCAATTTTTTATTACTAGACACATATTCGATATTCGATTCGATATTCGAACCCCATTTTTGCCTTATTCGTATTCGATTCGTATTCGAAAATTTCAATATTCGCACACCCCTACAAAAAACTAATTGCGGAAGGCCATCCTTTGGGGTCCCGCCCGTTGTTCCTTCCAGTCCGAGCTGGGTGCATGCCCCCGTATACAGCTTTCATATTCCCTCTCTCACAGTTTATCACCGTTAATTAAATGCACTTCTTTCCGAATAGAGACGCTCCAATGTTTTCAAGATACAAATGTATGCATGTATGTATGTCTATATGTGCGTATGCGGCAGTTTCCTTTGAATCGAGCGTCTACTAAACAAACATGCAGAAAATAAAATGACAGAAAACAGAGTGTATCCACTCGTTGAGTTTCAACAATGCACTGCCCACCAGGCCTCGAGCCTCCGCTTCGAGCACTGCACATACGTGATCTCCTCGGTAACCCCGAGGGATGGCTCGATGCGAGTGTCGAGGTCTGCTGCCGGTGCAGGTGCCGGACACTCAACGACCATGTGGTGTAGAGTCTCTTCCACTTCACCACGCGCGCTGCATAGTATGCCCGTCACGTTGGTGTCGTACTTTCGTTGTACAGGCGGGTACGCAAGGCGCCACCCCGGAAAAAAAAGTCAAATTTTGGGGGTTTTACGTGCCAAACCAACGACGGGCATCTGGCACGCCCCAGCGGAGGACTGAGGATGAATTTCGACCGCCTGGGGATCTTTTGACGTGCAACCGAAAGCTCGGTTACACGGCGTCTTCTCCGCAATAAGCCTCCGTCAGATTGCGGGCACCTCGGCCGGGATTCGAACCCGCCACATGGGGATCCGTAGGCCGACGCTCTCGCCTCGGAGCCACGGAGGCTTTTTTCTTTATTGGCAACCTTTTACATTAAATCAATTTGAACACTAAAAACGCCGCCCACCGGTCTTTCGACTAGTGGGGTAAAATGTTAAAATTCTCGAATCGCTTTCAGTTTTTCGAACATCTCCAGCCATTCTGAGTCCGGATATATTTTCTGGTAGACAGGTATCATCCAGTTTACACTTTCGATGAAGTAGTGGCGTACCGGGCGGGCATCCGGATCAGCATGACGGACTGCCATCCGGCTTTTCCATATGGCATGCAGACCTAGTAGCATCACAAGGTCGTATGGGAAGGGATTGTTCTCTACCGGTAAGAACCGGATTCCTCGAGCCGTTAGTGGCAAGTCTTTCTTTAGCGTGCGTTGGAGCACGTCCCAAAACAGGATGGGGTCCCAACAGTCGAGGAACACGTGTTCCACTGTCTCCGGTGTCCTGCAGAGACAACAATCCTCACCCCACGGTACAAACATGCCTTTCCCGGCCAACCAGGTTTTAACAGGCAAGGTGTTGGTATGCAGTTTAAAAAAAAAGGTCTTTACCGACCCGCGTACTTGCATTCTTTTCACGCGACACAGCACATCGCGATCCGTGCCATCACAGTACGCTGAGCGGTACAATGGGACAGGAAATAAGCAGTCCACAAGATCCCGTGACAGCCGCTTCCGCGTCACTGAACACAAGTACTCCATTGAAAAACGAACACAAAGAAACCTAAATGCACAAACCACCTCATTGAGAAACCCACTCACTTTGCCTCCATAGTCATCACAAGTAGAAACGATAAACTCTGGTAGTTTGCTAAATAATCGTACTTGAATAACACTGCGCAGAAAAGGGTCTGTCTGATCTCGCAAAAAAAAGAATCGTGAGACCAGCTGCCGTACAAACAAATGACTCAGGCTAAGGCCACCGGCTCTTACACGACGAAAAAGGTTATCACGACTTGTTCGTTCCCAGGTTGAATTCCATATATACGTTGAAAACACTCGGTGCATTCGCTGGAGGTGGACACGAGAACAGTGTAACACTTGTAACAGATACCAGATCTTTGCCACAAAGAATAGATTACATACTGTGGCTCGTGCGAAAATAGAAAAATCACGACCCCCCCCCCCAATTTGATGCTTTGACACTGATCTTTTCCGTTTCAGCGCTCCAAAGCTCATTGTTTTCGCGGTAATTGTTCAAAGGTACTCCCAAGTACACTCCAGGCGAGGTAGACCACTGAACCGTCTCAAACACACGCGGAACCACGTCCCAATGGCCGTGCCAGATCCCCAATGACTTCGCCCAATTGACGGCACTGGCCGTTTGTGCACAGAACTTTTTTGTGAGCTGGACAGCCGCCGAGACGCTCTCACGATCGTTGCAAAAAATAAGAACATCATCTGCATACGCCGAAATTTTAACTTCACACGCATTTAAAGAAAACCCACAAATAGCCTGGCTGTTTATGAGAGTTCGGCAGAAAGGCTCAAGAAAAATGGCAAACAACAACGGAGAAAGCGGGCAACCTTGCCGAACAGATGATAATACCGGGATGCGCCGGGACACTTTTTTGTTGATAACAAGACTAGTCGAACAGTTTCTATAAGCCATTCTGATACCGTCGAAAATAACTTTGCCCACCCCTATATGATCCAATATGCTGAAAAGAATTTCATGTGACACGCGATCGAAGGCCTTTTCAAGATCTATTTGCAGCATAGCAACCTTACGAAAGTGAGAGTCGCACAGCTCCAGCACACTACGGGTTACATGGATGTTGTTCATTATAGTGCGTCCCTTAATACCACATGTCTGATGCTCCCCCACCACTTCCGTAATAACCCTTTGCATTCTTTTAGCGAGAATCTTCATTAAAATCTTGTAGTCTACGTTTGCAAGAGTAATTGGCCGATAATGTGACACATTACGGAGCTTCATCGGATCCTCACTCTTCGGGATCAACACTGTGTGTGTAAACAAAAAGGATGGTGGAAAGACCTTACTTTTGTAACACTGGTGATAAACCTCCAACAATACACAGGCTAAGTCGTTTTTGAATTTCTTAAAAATGCAGCGCTCAGACCATCAGGTCCCGGTGACTTTCCGTTTTGCAGTTCGTCGATGGCCTTTTCGACTTCTGTGAGACATATCGGTTCTTCTAAGCCCTCTCTTGCCTCTTCGCTTATCTTTGTTAAAGACGGCAGGAAGTCATTCTCAAACCCGTCCGCTGTTGCAGTCCTGTGACTCAGCAAACTTTCGTAAAATTCTACAAAGGCCCGGTCGATCCTCTCAGGGTCGCTGGTCGTGCTCCCCTGATAGTCTATCTCCGTGATTTCGTTGGCACGCGCGTATTTCTTTTCTTCCGCCAACGCTCGCTTTGTTGGCGCTTCACCCACGAGAAACTTTTCCGCACGAGCCCGTATTATTGCTCCCCTATAGTATTCGGTGTCTATAGCCTGTAGTTTGTTCTTTATATTGTTTATATCATCTATAAAGAGCCCAGGGGATTTGCACTCTTCGAAAGCTAACATTTTAAGAGTCGCCCGCAGTTGTCTTTCTTCTTTAGCTTGTTCGTGCTTCAGCACCCCCGACCTTTCTATTGCTTCCATTTTAATTGCTTGTTTGAACTCTTCCCATTCAGCATGTATTATGGCACGTTCAGATTTCCTTAAAGTTTCGAGCCTCCTTTGAGTCATTTCTGTAAACACCTCATCATCGAGAAGTTTGTTGTTCATTTTCCATGTTTCCCAATTAAATCGGGGCCGTGTTTTTTGTCTAGCTCCCAGCCCGAAAGTCACCAGGCAGTGGTCACTAAAGCAAACCTGGTCGACGCGGTAGCCTTCGCACAGTGGGGCAAGCTCGACAGATACATACGCCCTGTCTAGTCTGTGGGAGCCTAGGTCGGCCACCACCACCAGAGGCCGCTGCTGACCCCACCTGGAGCAAAAAACGTCCGGGGCGCGCAAACAGCGCACGAAGGACAGAGCACGCAAGTGTATAAAAGAGGAGGACACGCCCACGGAAAGGGGAGACGGACCGAAGTCACGAAGGCGTGCAGTTCGAACGCTCCGGCAATGTTTTACGTTGATACTAACAACCCATTCCTTTGACTCTAATAAATGTAGTTTTCTCGTTATGGAAACCCCGGCTTCGTGTTGTTCCTCCCGGATGGGCATGCAGCAAGGCAACCCTACCACATGGCGCCCAACGTGCTTTTGCTGCCCTTCTGTCGGAACGACACGGGGCTGGGTTTTTCTCTCGGTAAGTTTTTTCAACTGCGGTTTTTCTTTTGGAAGTAGGGCTGGTATTCGCGACAGCGCGAGTTGCTCGTTGAATTGGAGCCTCAAAGCATTGCTTAGTCACGCGGGGGCGTGTTTATCGCTTTGGGGGCGTGTTTATTTTCTCAAGTGGAGTATACCGCCTGTGGCCGCACACGTTTTCTTGTCTGCTCAGCGTTTCTGTTTTTTCCCGCCCTGTCTCCCACATTACGGTCCGAGACGAAGGATGGCGAAAAGCCTGGAGCAAGCGTGGATCCGGAGCAGGCTCGGCGGATGCGCAGGCCGAATTGCTACTGAAAGTGGCAGCCATGTGTGATGCGGTCACACAGCGTCTCGCCGTGCAGCCGTCACGTGAGCCGGAGCTGCCTCCCCAGCTGACGGTGCCGGTCTACACTGGCTACAACGACGCCAAGTCAATCACCGACTTTATCGCCGACTTCGCGTGGCTGTTCACTTGAAAATGTGTGAACTTCACACCTTTCTCTCCTGTACCGCAGTGCGCCACGTCCACCAGGTCGTGCTCGTTGGCGAGCTCATCATCCATACAGAGCCACTGCTGTCTTTCCTTCGTATTGGGCCCGCTCTATCTTCGGGTGCCCGCGTACAGTTAAAGTCCCCCAGCACTACCAATTTTCCTTTCACACCTCAAGTATTCTGCGATACCTTCAAAAAACGCACGTCGCTCGGATTCTAAGTTTGGGGCATATATATCAAATGACTCGGTACTTTCGATCCTTCAAGGAAAAATCGCTAAAGACAAGCCGCCCATCCTCTCGCGAGGCTACAGTCTCAACAGTAATCCCGATAAATTTTTCAAAAATGAGCATCCGCCTCTCGACCTCCCGACCGCGTGACACACGCATACATCATATCGTGATTGAAATTGGCACACCATACGGGCCGTCTGCTCCTCACTCTCGATTTTTGTTTCCTGAACGGCTACCACGTCCAAGTCGTTTTCCACAAAAACGCGTTTCAGCTGACACTGCCTTCGCCTAGCTGACAGACCCTCTCACATTCAGTGTGCTAAAACGCAATCCGACCTCTGGTGGTGCCGTACTCTCAGAGGAGAAGGAGCTTACGGTCCTGTTCTAACAGTCCCGCGGGTTACACAGTACACTTGGGAGAGGCAAGGGGAACCACACTCTTACTGCGACATCGAGTCCTCGCGGGTCCTGGAAGGCGAACGACTTCGCACTTCGTAGCGGCCCTTTTTCCCGACGTAGGTCCACTGGCGTTCTGGGCGCCTAGGCGCCATCTCGCCGAGAGGTTGCTCCCACCCTCTCCAGCCTCCTCTTCGCATCGGCCGCTTCCCCGGGAATGTCATCACTCGCATCAGTGTCCCGCGCCGTGTCAGTGATCTTGCTTCGAACCGGCTTCTCTGCTACCTCCGTCGACGACGCTTCCGCCCCCGATGCGGGCTCGCAGTCCCCCTTGACAACGGGAGTCTTGGCCCCAGTCGAAGAGTCGGCGGGTGGTTCCGCGGTGGGTTTTCCGTCTGCAGCAGGTCCACTGCTAGCCGCCTTGTCGCCATCCTTTCTTGGACCCGCTACTGCAGCCTGCAGTGCGGTCGTTACGACTTCCTTGGTTGAAGATGCAGGCTTCGAGGGCGCAGCCGCCTGCTCGGCCTCTTCTTCATCCATCAGGAGCTCACTCGTCTCGTCTTCCGCCCCTCGACCACTGGCCGCACGCGCATAGGTCCGGATGCAGTCTTGGCGTTCGTGACCGTAGGCGCGGCACTCGCTGCAGCGCGGCGCTCTACAGTCTCGTCGAATGTGCCCGGATCTGCGGCACCGCAGGCACAGCGGCGCTCGCCCCGGGACGACGACAAGCACAGTCCCACCGTAAACACGAAGTTGGTGGGGAAGGCGTTCCACTGTCGTCCCCTCTCTCAGCTGCAAGCGGACCACTCGGGTTGTCGACTCAACACCGTCGAACCCGTCTACGTGCCACTTTTCACGGGTTATGTCCCTAACTGCGCCAAAGTCCTCCAGCGCCTTCTTGAGGGCGCCGTTTGGTGTGTCAAGCTGCACCCAATGAAGCTTTACACGGACTTCACGCCGGTCCGGGTCTATGGGCACACACCACCCACCTTTCACCTGGAACTTGCCCGGCCGCATCAACATTTCCTTGGCGGCACTCGACTTCAGGCGCACTGTCCATACGTGCCCCATTTGGAACACTCCCATGTCTGTCACATCTTGCAGCACTCCAAGTTCCCGAAGAGGTTCCTTGAAATCTTCGATTCGGTACGGCCTCGCCCCGATGTCGGCATGCAGAAAGACCGTGCTTTTCGACGAATCGCTGACAGGCAATGAAGGCAACATAAAGCGATAACCCTCGGGCAGATCAAGGACACTATCACCCCGGCAAAGCGTTGCCGTTTTATCGCTCCGGCGGAGCCTGTGATTCTGCGTCCGTTCGCCGCGGCAAACGAAAGAAGAATCGGGAACCACCGAGGTAGCTGCGCCACCACCGGGCCTTAGCGAGGCCTGCTGCCAAGCGTATTTTCACACAAAATGATAGCAGCAATGTTGGTCTTGAAAGACGCGTAAAGGTGCATGCTGGAGAGTTATTGCATGTCTGCACTCCACCAGTCCGCCTCGACGGTCTTAATTTGCTCTCTCACCTTGGCAATCCACACTTCCTTTGTCGGAGGCTCGTCCGACATTCAGAAAGCCCCGAACTTCGTCCCTTGTCAGGATGGTACGGCGTCTCCATGTAGTGGGAGCCTCTTAGGTGAATGTACGCGAAAACTCACCGCGCCCAGAAATCTCCATTCATGTGTCGCAACCGAGCATAGAACTCCAACTTGGCTGCTTGCATTACGTGCCTCATAAGAGGGCCAGCCAAGGCCTCCTTGGACCAGTTGGCTTGCAACTCTTCCATCACACCCTAGCACCTGGCGTCCGATTTTCTCTTGTCGCCGCTCGAGGCATTCTCAAATCTCGCTGGGGCCACATGTAACGGCATAGGCGAAAGTCAAGCCTGGTACAGCGAAAGCATTCCAAGCTCGGCGGATTATTACGTACCGATCGCAGCTCCAAAGGCTCTTTCGACATTGCACATTTCGCTTCCTCAGTGCTGACGCCTTGGGATTCTCATGGTGCTCTGCCAGGTAATCTTCTGCACTGGTCAGGGTCAATCCAAGGTATCTGTATCGGCCACGAACAGAAAGTGCAGTGCTCTAGATGGTGAGATATTCAAGGCCTGCCCGGAGAAAAGCACCACGGCCGACTTGTTGACATTGAATTGCAGTCGAAGCCGAGCCGCTTCCGCTTCGCAGGCGATCAGCAGGTTCTTCAAGTCTGACACGTTGTCGGCCGCTAGCCGCTGGAGTTTAGCTGCTGGAGTCTCTTGGTCAGCAAGGAATGTGGAAAACTGTCGTAAGCTTTACCAGCGTCCAAAAAGCAACAGATTAGATTCAACATTTTAGTGAAAAACCCGAGACTGAGGTAATGACAGACGACGACAAGGAAGAGAAGGAGAACGTCTCAATGAGACGTTCTCCTTCTCTTCCTTGTCGTCGTGTCAATACCTCAGTCTCGGAGTTTTTCACTAAAATGTTTAATACTCACCAGCTCACTTGCGCCCTTACGTTCTGCTCATCAAAATATTAGATTCCGCTTTTCCAACCGAGTTATCTCAATGCATTTGGTCAGGGTGAATAAGTTGTCATCCAGTCGATGATATCTGCGAAATCGTTTTCTAGCGCGGTTTCGCAGTGAGTAGGCGGTAGTCACACAGGTGTTGTTTGTTGCCTTCTATCTAGGGAATGATTGTCTCGAGCACGCTTTTAGTCCCTTCGAATGAGTTTATCGCCGCAAACTATGCGGCCAAACAGGTGGGACATTTGGGGGCGTGAATTTGGTCTCAAATTCTTCAGCACCTTAGTGGAGATTCCGTCTAAGCTCTGAGAAGTGCTGCCATTCAACCGCGCGAGTGCGCGGTCTACATGCACTCGCTTCACTAATAATACAAATTTATCTGTAGGTACTGACGATGGAAAGTCCTCTGTGATCCAGCTCTGAGTTTTCCAGTTTTCTGATAAAATTCCTGTATCCGCAGCTCCAAACATAATGTAGTGCTGTTTCTCAAGAAGTTTTCCAATATTCTGAACTGGATACCCACTATAGTAATCGAGCAGTTCTGGGGACTCTCTTTTCCAGCCAGAGATCCCGAATAACTTTATAACTTTTCGATGGCCTTTTTTCCTCCAACTTCGATGTCCGCCATCACATTGCAGACATGGGCTTGTAATTTTGGTTCCACGGTGTCTGGCGAATTTGCCTTGCACTCGCGGTAATCTACCCATAGTTGCAAAGTCAGAGGATTTCTTCCAAGAGTCTTCAATTCTCGTCGATGTTGCCGATCAGCTTCTTAGCGTACTTGGATGGACCTCTTAATTTCAACATCCCACCATGAGACCAGTTTTTGTTTTCCTCGTGCGCTCTTGACGGTGCAGTGAATAGCTATAGTGGTTCTGAGCTCTATCGCAAAGTCGAGGTAGCTTAGTGCGTGCACACGTCGAGTGCTCTCGTCAAAGGTTTGGGCGACAGTGAATTTCTAGTTTTCTCCTAGTTGGGTTAAAACTTTGCGCTGTGAACGACTCAGAGTGATTCGAACAGTGCCTAAGTGAAGGAAAATGCGGTTGTGATCACTGCTTACACTTCATACAGCCTCTTCGCTCACGACCATCATTTGAAGATTGGTTTCAAGTCTTTTTGACACGAGTTCAAAGTCTATGCACGTCCAGTGATATCGCACAGTCCAAGTGTGCTATCCCTCACAATCTCCTCTTAAGTTCAAGATTTCCAGTTCGAAGTCCTCCGTCAAGTGTCTCATCATCCTGCCGTTATTATCTTTCCATCCATCTAATTCTTTGTGGTGGCCGTTAAGGTCCCCCATTATCAGCACCGAGAGACCTGTGTGCAAGTTGTGTATATCCCAACGAACACACTCGAAGATATTGTAATTCCCTCCTGGGCGGTTGTTTCCAACATAAAGATAAATTATGCAGACGAATGTCAGCACATTATCTAAATTTCTGTGTGTCCATAGCGGCTCCCGGCAGTCCCCCTGTGTCCGAAGCCATAAAGGTCCTTGACTAAAGAAATCGCACGCCTCCACCTCACCTCTCACCTTCAACTTGATTGTATCCAGTCCAGCGCCAGGCTGAATCTATGGGTGGTTCTTTCATGTCCGGCAATTGGGTTTCCGCTACACCGAATATAGAAAGGAACTTTGTGTTGAGAGCCGGGTAAATTCAAGCCTCTTTCGTTGACGCCGTGCAACATTCATATTAAAAAAAGAAAAACGCTAAAGCACTTCTTTGTTTTCGCTTGTTGGCTGTTGATCTCCATTTTGGAACGTAAGCGCGATCAACTGCTTTTGCGCTCCCGCTCATGGCCTTTCTATCACTTCTGATTTTTCAGAACCGACCAGTTGTTGGACTACTTGTTGCACGACCTGTAGCAACTCCAGTGATGGGGGAGATGGAGGGGTCGAAGAAAATTCATGTTGAACCAGGTGCTTGGCGTGAGACCGGGCACTGTTGAAGATCTGTTATCTGAGCAGTTACACTCGGAGCTGGGAAAGCGGGGGCAGCTGGGGGGGGGGTGATGGAAGTCTTCGGGGAACAAATTGTTCTGCGAACTTTCCGACACAAGTGGTAGTCTGTCCAAATGATGAGTTACTCTGATTGGCGACATTGTAAAGATTTAATTGTCTTTGCACGGTGTCCAGGCCCTACAGCGCAGGCAGGAGAACTCCGCATTTTGAGTCCCGCCAATGGTGGGTATTTCCTCTGGTACTCTGGAACGGACCCTGGGCCGATGATATACTGTGTTCGCTTTTGTGCGGGGTCCTCGTGCTTTATATGTGGTCTCATGTTGTTCCGAAAAACGCGGGGTACCCCAGCAACCAATCCTGGGCTGTCGTGATTCACCTCTGGTGCACAATTTACTGCTGCTTGTCTCTTGTGTTGCCTGCTGTTCACTGGCGGTCTTGTTCGTTGGCTCTTTTGTAGCCGGAATTCCCTAAAACGGTTTGCCACAACCCCCGGTAGGTTTTCCACTACCTGCAGAGCTTCTGAAAAATAGTGAAGACCATCCTTCTCGAACGCAGATGTGTATTCGAGGCCTTGAGTAACGTCTAGAAAGCGTGCTTTGATGTTCTTGCAGAGGTGCTTTCGTTTGGCATTACGCATCAAGTTCAGACCCTGAAGCACGTTTCCTCTGCCTAGAATCTATGGAACTGAGCAGATGACTAAGGCGGCCTTTCGCTTCATCCACCTCATCCGTAAGCATTCTATTATAGCCTCCGGTTTATCACCCTTCAAAATATTATTCACACCGACATGCATGATGTACATACGTGATACAAGTCGTGCTCGCTCCTCGTATATGTCAATTAGATTTTGACTTTGTTCTACTGTGGCTTCTTTGTTTAATACCATCTTCAGACTCCGGTGTTCACCAACTTCCTCGGAAAGAGCTCGCGCAAATAGGGCCACATTGCTGTTTCCGGCGACAATAAATTCTCGGCGCACCCCCGTTGGAGATCGAATTAATTTCTCTGAGTCACCGTGCTTTGTAATGAAACTCGAAATATGTGTTATGCGACACGTTGAACCTGAGGTATATTGAGCCGAGTGCTTGAGTCCAGCTTCGTTCTCTTTACCTGCTTCAGTTTCGGCAAACGCCTTCATGCTTCAGTCGATCTGACTCTGCGTTCTCTTGGGCAGTGTGTGAGGGCTGAGGGCGATTTTTGGAAGCAGACCGATCTTCTTGGCATCTTTTTACCATGTCTGGTCCTTTGACATGCAGTAATGGCTGTGAAAACGTCACGCCCTTGTTCTCCAATAAGTTCTTGAGGGATATGGCCTCCTTTGTACTGGCAAGCGAGATAAAGCCTCCAGGTGGTCTTTAGAAGTTTCCGGCGGCGGTACGTGCAAGTTCGACAAATGCACATCCAGGAGTTTGTTAAGTCCCATCTTCAGGCCTATACAGCAGGCCATCAAAACCGAGCAGGGCTCCCTGACCCTTGAACTTATCTCACTCCTTCGTTTCAAACCTGTCTAGCATACAGACTAATGGATCTGTATCGTTTCAAAATCAATGTGGTGTACCAACAGAATCTTTCATAGAACTCCTGTGTTTTGTACCTCACATCTACCATTAGGTCTTTCAGCAGCCATACTTCCCTCCGAAAGAAAAGTGGTTTTCGTTGGCTCCTGTGTAGCACCTGTTTTTGCGACATTTTCTTATAGCAATGTGACTGGGGCCAAGCCCAGAACCTTCCCACAAACCTGGTAACATGTATCTTTAGACACGTTGATGACTATCTCCCTCTACTTCGTATAATACCTGACCAATACGATACTGTTACATTCAATGTTTATAAGTAACACTTTCGTCACACAAGCTCAAGGATATGAGTCACGCATGAGTTACCAACTAAGTAACTCACGCATGAGCTACCAACCAACTAACTCACGCATGAGTTACCAACTAATTCCAAGCTTCAGTTTTTAGATCTCCAAGTGTCCTTTGAAGACTCCGAACACGTGTTGGATCTACTCACCACGGTCCAAAAAAGACTTCCGTTTGATTCTGCACATTCAAAGATAACCAAAAGGGAACAGTGAAAAGTTGCTTCTTAGCGGCCCTGCAAAAGTCTTGTGACCACAAGGCCAAGTTCAGTTTCGAAGCACAAGTGGAAAGGCTGCAGGATTCCGGATACACTAATTCATTATTGTTTGATGTAGCAGAATGCCTGACTCCCAAGGAAACAGTAAAGCGAAATTGTGAGAACAAAAGCCGGCCGGCTGTGATATATTACATCCACAACATATACCACTACTTGAAACGAATAGCCTCAAAGTACGCCGAGACCGGTGGCATTATCAGCACCGAACAAGCCCAAAAAATTGTCTCAAGATAAATTCGCTAAATGAAAATAATAAACAATGCACCTTCAAGCCTGAACATAAGTATGCGTCTGCAACATCAACGTAGTGTATCAAATTCCTTTCTCGTGCGGGAAAGTGTACGTCGGACAATCTGGCCGCTGTGTGATTGTGAGACTTCGAGAATATCACCTTTCTCTAAATCATCACCATCAGGGCTCCTCGCCATAGACGTCCGGGTCAGCCACTCGCCAACCTGTACTCTAACACACTAAAATCCTCAAGCGCTGCCATAATAAAAGATCCAGAGAACTCTTTGAGGGGAAACAATTCTAGAGCCATTGCAACTCTGGGAAGGTGGTTGGCCACTAAAGCTGCAACGACACCTACAACGATTTACCCAATGCGACGTGGCGCACACTCTTTATTTACTTTGTAACGAAATTCACAACTGCTTTTTGATCACAGTGATACACGCTAGGATTTTCTGTTCTAACTGTAGAGAGATTCTTAGCTAAAGTTAGATCAATGCATGACCATGAATGGTAGTTGGTTGAGATACATCGGTTAAACACATTAGTGCAAACTTGTCCATGACGAATTAGGATGAACCACTTGTTTTGCGGTTTACAAATGTCCACATTAAAGTCCCCGACAATGATTTCCGGTGTGGCTTGATCCATTGGTAGTGAGAAGAAGTGCCTTCGCATTAAGAACTCGATGTCATATTTGGGTGTATTCGGTGAGATGTAAACCGTGAAAATGACGATTCCATCGCTAGTTTTCACTGGAACACACGTCCCCGCAGTCGACTTTGCCATATTGGAGTTCAAACGGCTGGACACAAGCTTCATCCCTTGCGTAGATTGGGACCCCTGCAGCACGGTTGTCGTCTCGTTTCGCACACACTATTCCGGTGTATCCAGTCACTTGGCATAACGAGTCACACGAGGGCTTCGAATGACATCAACCCTTTTCCAGAGCGGCTGCAACCGTAATCTGTACCGGGAAATGCATGCTCATGCTTCGCATTGTTCACAGGCGCCTTATCATCCATCATGCGATTTTAATGCTATGTTTGTGATTTTTTTATTTATACGAATACTGCGCCTCTATGCTGTATGGCCTTGGAGTTTTTTGCTGACAACGACACGAAAGAAACCATGGGGTGAGTGGTATTCAGCTTCGCTGTAAAACCACCTTGTCTCAACGGAAAGATTGCATAAGCACACCATCAATAGCGTTGTTTGAGCAGGAGATCGGTTACTTCAACATTTTTCTTAACCCAGGTCGTTTTAACGTTTTCTAGCTTCATCATTTTCCTGGGTTACTTTTGTTATACTTCTAAATTTTGTTTTCTAACGCGTGCTCTCTCTTTCTCTTTTTCTCTCTTTTTATTTTTCTTTCTTTGCTAGTGTGAAGGGGTGAAGTTACATTTAAGTTTTAATTTCTCTAAGGCACCTATAATCTATAACATTAACTTTCATCGTCTACTTTCACGGCCTATTTCTTTTCAGAGCGCAGCTCTTAGGCGCCCGTTTCCGGCGACGCGCGGCGTCGCCGTGCGCCGTCGCGCCGTCGCCGCTAAATTTAGCGGAAAAATTTCCCGCGAAGTCCAGCGGAGAAATTTTCCCAGCATCTGGCGGGAAGTTTCCCTGCTAAATCTAGCAGAAAAATTTCCCCGCTAAATTTAGCGGAAAACTTTCCCCGCTAAATCTAGCGGAAAATTTCCCCGCTAAATCTAGCGGAAAGTTCTCCCCGCTAAATCTAGCGGAAAATTTTCCCTGCTAAATCTAGCGGAAAATTTTCCCCGCTAAATCTAGCGGAAAATCTCACCGCTAAATCTGGAGGGAAATTTTCCCGCTAAATCTAGCGGAGAAATTTTCCCCGCTAAATCTAGCGGAAAATTTTTCCCGCTAAATTTAGCGGCAAATTTTTCCCCACTAGGTTTAGCGGGGAAACTCCCCCCCCTCCTTGAGGTCTCGTGACCCCCCCCCCCGTGCCTCCCTCCTCAGGCAGCTGCGCTCTAATTCAGTGTTACGGAGTTGTAAACGGCTTTCATTTTTTTGTCTTACTCGTTGAATGCATTAAACACCCAGATGGAGTAAGCACTCTGTCCTGTTCGCTCTTCTTTTCCTTGGTGTTTCCGCTTTTGATTTTGAACGCTGCCTAGTCTCCCTGTCAGCTACTAAATGATTTCCTATCTATGTCAGCTTGGTGCAGCCGTTCTGTTAGTCTGATGATTTGATTTTGAGGCTCTTGAATCCTGCTTTGTTAGGATCTTTGTGCACATTCTGCTGAGGGACAATTAAGGCAGTTACAGCCAGTGCTCTCCTTCATCGCAACCATGTTCGTATGCGGCACCTCCCATGGCGTGCTGGCTGGAAACGATAATGTTGCAATTGCTGCTATCCTGGGTTAATTAATACACAGGCAGATCCTTAACAAAATTTTTGGATGTAGCCAAACAAAGTTCGTTCGAACTGCTGTCCTGGCGCATGTTCGCCTTTGTTTTGTCCTGCTGTGCAGCATTCAGGAAAGGGGTCGTTTCCAACAAAAGCCCAGTGGCCTGGTGGTCCGGCCTAGTCTCAGTCGCTGCGGACGGCATAGGGTTCGGTCACAGTTCCCTGGTTCTGGAGCACTCGGGAAGAAGGAAGAAGTCGCAAGATGGAGAGCACGTCAGCGGAATTCTATAACTCCTCCGTATCGTCCTTTCAAGTCGCCAGGCACGCCATGTCTGCTCGCGCCATCTCTTGGCGTGGTGTTCGGAACAAAACCGTTTTGCCTCCAGGGTTTTTTAATGTGTTTTCACACAGTAGACAAATTAAGGGAACCAGATCCGTGTACCAAAGAAATGTGCTACCACGCGACTTTGACGTCATTGAGAAGAAATCCGCAGGTTCGTGGTTAGTCCGCGGATGTGGCTCTAAGCTCCATAGTTACGGTAGACCGAAGTTAGGACTGCGAGTCCGAGCTCGTAACTTTGGTTGCTGCTTTCAATGCACGTGCTACCAAACAAGATCCGCACCTATCAAAGTTGTTACCATGCGCCCACAGCTTTCGCTGCACTTCAAGCTAAAAAGAATCACCAGGCAGCGCACGTGACGCTGGATTTAGCGTCTGGCCAGTGTAGAAAACAATAATGAAAAGCCCTAGCGACGAAATGGCGCTCTTTACTCGAGAAAAGATTTCTTCAACTGCACTGTCTCTACTACGATTAGTACCGAAAGAACGACGTAAAATGTCGACACTGGCCTCCGCGAAGAAGGGTAGTGTCTGGTTCTGACGGTATGGGTCTGCCATGGCAGGTAAGATTATTGAACCGCGCAGTTCTATTTGCCCGGTTACATTTGTCTTATATTCCAGTAAAAACTAAAAAAAAATAATTAAAGCGACGCATTTTTTGTTACAACTAGAAAAGGTAAAAAAATGGCCAAGTTGCTGAGGACAAGTACTGTATGCGGAAGTTCTACCGTGACCTTCAGTTTGTAAGGCGCAAGAACCTGTGCTTCCCTGGACATGAACAGAAACCTACCGAGAAGACGAGGATCCTTATGCCGTAAGTAACCAAAAGGCGATTTGATGATTCCTCGTTTACGTTGACGAGGCTGCCAATGCCTAGCATAGTGGTTAGCATTGCTCAGCACCGCAGGCTTTTAACCCGGCCATGACGACGCTCTGCATATTTCGGGATTTGTTCGCTCAGGTAGGTCACGTTTTACTGAAATGCGAAGTAGACGCCAAATGAAGCTGCTAACGATAGTAAGTGTTCAGCTAAGTCTTGCACCGGAGTAACGCTTTATCAAGGCAACAATGTTAGAATGAGCATGTACAATCATAAACGTTGCCTTGAGAAATATAAAAGCTTATAGATAACTCTGAAACGCATATAGCCGCTGGTTTAGTAGAATAAACGACGCGAAGGGGCTCATGATAAAAAAGACACACAGCAATATCATGTTATTTTAATTTTACTTTAAAGATATCTTGTGAAACAGAGTTGGAGTTTATTGTGGCTGATACGAGAGTATCCCGCATTCACACGACTCATACACATCGTGCGAACCTACAGGCCCGAGTGTGGAACAATCAGGCTTGCCTAGGAAGTGCCCAAATTGAAACAAAATGGAAGACAAATATTCTGCCTTCGGGTGGAAATTGCGTACCGATGCATTCTATCAAATTACCGAATGCTTGGTGGCAAATATTTTGGATAATGTAGTTCGGTAACATTAAAAGAATAACGGCGGACTGCATCTGAACATTAAACGAAAGACGTTTTATTCGGTGACACATAGAAGTGTGTAACTAATTGCACGCCACCTAGAGTATCCGTGAATATAAAACGATGTATCATATTTATCCTAACATGCTCAGCAAGCGATGAACCTGTTTAAACCAGTTAGCATTTGCCTGTGTAATCTATAATTGAGTTAAAGCGGAGGTCAACGATATTCAATTAGAACGTTTTTCAATTTACACGAGTTTGCTGGTTCTAATGGCGTTCCATGAATACTCGCAACGCCATTGACCAAGAAAACTCTTTGTTGCGGTGTAATTTAAAAAATAAAAGCGAGCGCTTTTTTTCATAATCTATCCTCAAAACTTGATGACGTAGCGCTGGGGTCGCAGTATAATGAGGTCGTAGTGAGGATATCGGAATGCGGCTCATAGATTCGACCCGAGCATTGCGTGAGCACTCCATTTGGGCTCGGGATACTCGGTAGCTCGACAAGCCTTCGCGTATAGTGGTCCGTGTCCAATCGTGGCAATGACGACAATAGCCGAACCCTAGCAAAGTTTGGAGCTCAGCGCGTGTCTACGATCAACATTGGCGGCCTATAATCGGCTCCAGATCACGTGCCCGCTTGTTCTGGCTGCGAGTTCAGGGGTGAACGCTAGAGCCCCTCTATCCTGGGAAAAGTGGCGCCATTCATTGTTCTAGAAATGCTCGAGGCACGTGCCGCGCGCCACTTCCTGGAAATTCATGGGGGCGGAAATCTAGCTCAGTGCTGTGCTGTGCCGCCATGATCTTCCCAATGGCTGCACGTTGCACGTGCCTCGTGCATCGACGCGAATTGCGCTACTTTTGAGACATGAAGGGGCTTTAGGTGAACGCTGCTCGTTTTCTTTAATTTTGTTTTTGTGACGTTTATAGCGTGGGAGAAAAATGAACACGTGTTTCGTTGGTCATAAACGTCAAGGATTCCTTCTAAGCAATATTCGCGCCAAGTCCAGAAATGATTGCACCACCTCTCTAAATAAAAAATATAATTTCAAGAACGCCGAATAAATAATTATTTGATGAATCGAAATGGGAAGAGAAATCTAAGCACGTTTACTTTTTTCCCAAGATACGATGTATATTCTACATTTCACTACGACTTCCGATAGTCATAAAATTACCACACGATTTTGCGCTGTGGTATTGGAACTCATTGTTACATCTTTCAATAAATTTACAAACACAAGTATTATAATGCAGCTTAGAGCATTTAGAGAACTCGTTTGTTTTCTGTATTTCATACATTTTGAATCGGTGTTTGTTTTCGTCGAGGTCGGCTACTGTTTTGAAATGCTAAGACCTATGTCTGAGTTTTCACTAAAAAAGGGCCTAAAACATCGTTGATTTGCAAAGTGTTATAACACGCGGCAGGGACGAGGGCAGCAATTACAAGAAGTAGCATATAAACAATTTCGGTTCAATAAGGTGTCAACTAGTCTGAACCGTTAGATAAAACACAGATAAGTAATACCCTCTTACACAGGCCGTTTTAACAATCATTGAAGCAACGATTGTTGGCATATCCCCACTATCATCAAGCTCAACCAAGTTGTCCTGTGTTACCAGTTGTTACACGGTACATAGGCCTAACAACCTTCACTTTTTATCAAAGGTGAAACCGAGACAAAACCAAAACTGACGTCACATTACTTTTTTGAAGTGATGCAACAAAATTACATGCGCACTTTTTTTTTCCTAAACGTTCTACACAAAATATAGTTAGCTTCTTGTTTTATTTTTTAGAATAAAGAAACGGCAATCAGAACGTTTCATGCTAATTTAAGCAAGAGAGATATAACGAAAGTCTCATCGGTACCGACATCTCAATGGCCGCGCTCGCCGAGCGTGGGCTTCAGCGAAGTGCCGTGATCGTTCTAGTGGCAGCTCTGGCCCCGAATCATTTGCTGATATAATCCTTTCTTGAAATATTTGCTGATATAATCCTTTCTAGATACGTCCCTCCATCTTCCGCAATAGCAAGTGCTTCGCTGGCGCTGGCAAACGGCGTCAATGCGGCGGACGCCGCCATCTTTGCTCTATTGGGGCGAACCCCAAATGCTATTTATATTACTGTTTTTACTTCCCTTTTTAATTGTTCCGGGAGGATTGCTTACCAAAAATTGATAGATTAGGAAGCTAAGTAGTTTAGAATTTGATGATACTAATCCAATAACGGACAGTACAAAAGACCCGTTTTCTAACCGTCAGAAACATCTGTCGATCTGAACATTTTAAGTACTGTGAAAAGTAAAGGCTGGTTTTCTAAATATCGGCCAATTACTACTCTTCTAACGTAATCAAGTAATCTAATTAACTACTTTTAAGCAAGTGCAATTGTAATTGTTATAGACTAGTTTTTTTCGAGAACTGTGTAAAAAACTGGAAAAAAACTTTAATGACTTTGGTATATACCAATAATTCTCCAAAATTAACCACAAAAACAGTTCTATAAAAATCTGTAAAAAAACAAATTTGAGTTGCTTCCGAATATGAAAAATTCAAGCTTCACCGGAAAAGATATTTACCTACAGTTCCCACACCCCTTTCTTGTTTTCTTCTCTTATCGGTATAAGGGCGTCTTCCAAGTATTCTTGGCACGTGTCATACGTTTCCATGAAGTTGGGGAATCTCATTCCCGTGTCACATTATTCTTCAACATGATCCCAAGTAAAAGGCGGTGTTTTGAGTAGCTCCAGAAAAGACAGAGGAGATAGCCGTGGCCCCAGGGAGATTGAAGACTTACTTTGTTGAAGAGCTTCGTGGAGGTGGTCTAGTGACAAGGTTGCATTGGCCAAGGGACAGGTTGGGGAATGCCGTGCTCTCCTCAATGTTTCGCACTAGACAGCCAATGCTTTGTGCTGGCGTTCCAGGGTTGAACACGCTAGAAAAGTGCCGAACAAATGACTGTGCGATTTCTCGTGGGGTTCTAACAGTGAGGTTGTTACTCACGAAACAAGGCTTGCTGCTCCTAGTCTGCAACTTGGCCATAAGGGACCATAACAGTTTTGGATTCTGGTTGGCTTTGAGGACGATGTTTCCGGTATAGTTGATATGGGCAGTGTGAATATCAGCTTTCAGTGTTCATTGAATATATTTTGCAGTCCGTAGAGTATCCGCACACTGCAGTCGTATGGACTTCTTGAAGAGCGCTTTTTGCGACTGACTGCCTTGATTATCTTCCGCGTAATCCAAATGGCCCTCTTCCGTCGGGTAGATCGAAGGGAGTGAGGGACGGACGCGTACTGTATTGCACTGGCAAAATCGCACCAGAGGTGGAAATTCGAGAGACAATATCCACCTGAAGTCGCCATACACCAAGGCTCAAGACGCGCCAACTTGGCAAGGTGAAAGTGGTCCGTTGCGAAGAACCTTCACAAGGTGCGGTCAAAATGACCCTTTCGGGGCAAAGAGGTCACGACGGACGCCTCCATGGCCATGTGATATCTTCCACCAAGACCCCTGTAGACGTCGCAAGGACAAGATTGTTTTGATGTCGGTGGTGAACACTAAATCAAGAAAACGGTTTAGTGGCAAGTAGGTGGGGCTGCGACAGACATGACGCAGGCCAGCTGATGACGTTGATTCCAGGAGCAGATCGCCGAAGGCAACTCCTGGGATTGGTTTGTTGTTATCCCACCAGTCGATGCAAGAGTTGAAATCTCTAATGACGAGGAGGTCACATTATGGTTTCAGCAGAGCACGGGTGAGAGAAACATCAAGTAGCTCATTGGCGTTGTCACGCGTTGAGGGTGGGCAGTACACGCACCCGAGCAGGACAGTACCATGATGCAAGTGCAGCTCGAGAAAGAGTGCCTCCATGTCAGGGTGCTCCAGATCGTGCCTTCCGGTTGACCATGTGGCCGTGCGGTGAAGCGACTAGCACCCCTCCGTTCCGGCGTCCTCAAACTGTATGGCTGCTGCGCGCCACCAATTGTAAATATTGAGATTTGTATACCTGGAGGCAACATGATAAAACCTTAAAGGAATCAATAAATTAATTTCCAACCTCTTCGTCCTTAGCTTCAATCCTGAACTCAAAAGTGAAATTAGAAATGACGTGGATGTGACGTAGGATACCGAGCGATGACTCAAAGCTTTCACCATGCTTTTGAGCACCATGGAACTTGTCATTCGCAAGTGATGATAAGTGCCATCATGGCCTCAATGGTCACGATCACGAATCCGAATATTCGTCAACGGATTGATTTTTCTACAAGCGCCAAGTGACGCAGTGCTCGTGTTCAATGCGTGAGCTGGGCTCGGTTGATGTTCTCGGGCACCGCGGATGCACCACAGTAAAAAGGCAAATAATTTTAGAAGAAAAAAAGTACTAAATAGTCCGCCATTTTTTTTAAATGTTCGTACCGAAAAATAGGCTTTTGACTTTCTCCCTTCGTGTACTAGTTTCCTTTTGGCGCACTAAACGATATGCGATTAGCAAAATCCCAATTTATCCCGGACCAAAATTCATTTCATGGTTTAAGGTCTCAAGTACAAAAACATTTTGCTTCCTCTTTAAAATTACACTTTTAATATAAAAACTTAGTTTTCAACAAGCAGACGAAAACTTATGCTACCGTCTCCATCCTCTTAACCGGAAGTTATAAGACCCAACTTCGATGAACAAAGGTTAGAACGCGCGAAACCTCATAAAACTTTCTTTCGGTGTTCACATGCGACGGCCGATGTCCTCAAATCTTCAACCTTCTAACTATTTATCGGCTGAAATGTGTCGAAACTCAAGCTTGGGCACTAACGTGAAGACAGGCAGAGTTGAGCAACGAAGCACCACGAAGGGAAAAAAAGAAAAGGAAAGGACCGCTTCCCACCAAAGGATCAACGGGAAACGATAGCTTCCTCGCCTGAGGACTTTCCCAGAAGCAGCACGTATCCCACCCGTAGAAATCTTCATTCCCCTTGGGATTTTTTCCCGCTTGGAGGCTAAAAAGAGCGGGAGTGAAGTAAGCCATGCACTGATCCAACCCAGTTGCATTAATTGATGAAAGGCAGCGACTGCCCGTCGTTACGCGGATCTGAGAGAGCCGGTCACTACGTTCCCGCCATTTTCTCTTATTTTCGTTTGTCCTTTTGTCTTGTTTTCAATGCTCTCACGAACTAGGGAATCCGGACTTAGTATCCGAAAAATACGGCCAGGGAAATTTAGAACAGGCCGTTTTGAAAACCGCGATAAAGTGGCATCCGCGGACTCTATTTCTGGCTGGCTCCTTGTTTTTATTTCCTAATAATGATTTTTTTATTTTTATTTCTGCTTGACAGATTTTTATCTTTCTTTTAATATGCCGTGAAAGCTGCACTGATGCGGTTTACACAGGCGAGTTATACGGCCAGAGGGACAAAATGTACGAGGCTAGTTTTCACGATCAGTAAAGTGGAAAACTGAGATTTGTTCATTAAATGTTTGATTAGTGAGGAAAAACATATGGCTTCAATTAGAAACTTGCTGAGCATCATCAAAAACCACTTAACAAATAAAAAGCTTAAGAACAAAAAAATGGGGCGCGTGTGTGCTGGTGCGCTTAATTAACCCTTCGTGCCTCGGGAGCCATGCCAACAATGCAAAAACGCGGATGACAAGAGACGCCGAAACCACGCGTGTACCTGGCGCCTGTTGCAGGAGTGGGAACTTTTAGGGCACAACCGCGCTGCTTCCTCCGCGCCTCAATTGTTTCCAAAAGTTTACGTATTTAGTTTTTGTACTTTGCCCTCTGCTGAATATGCGATAAACGGCGCAATGCACAATTGCCATTATGAATCAACTTCGATACGAGTTGAGAACAGTTCAAAGACACTCGCACTCATAGAGTATTACTTCAGCTGCATGAGGCGAAAATATTCGTTGGTATTCTCCGCCAAGAGCGACCTCCTTCCATCGTTCACGATAGTCTCTGCTGTTCTAAACGGACTATCGCACGGCGTTGAAGTGGCCGGGCCACGGTGTAACCTTCTGCGCTTAGCTGGAGTTACAAATCTCGCCCTTACAGTTCACATTATATTAAAATTTCACCCAATGTTTGCCCTTCGTATGGGTGTATTCGTCCATGTCTGCGTGGTGAAATTATTTAATTTTTACTTTCTTTTGTTTCGTCAAACTTTTTCCGTTTAACTGGTTAAAAAATGAATAGCAATTGAAGTTTCACTTTATTAATCGGTAGGGCTATCGATCAACGGCCCACCTCTAGTGTTTAGTGGTTTTCGATGAGTTTAGCAAGTTTCCGATCGGAACTATAGATTTATCTTTAATAAATAAGAATATGAACACATTTAAGTTAATTAACCAACTTAGCGGGACGGTTTTTCTAATATATTATGTCACACTGGGCGTGTAACTCACCTGCACAGACCGCATTATTGTAGCTTTCGGTTTTTTTTTTAATCAAATATATAAACCTTGAAAAAACACCCTGTATATTATTGAGAAGGCACTTTTTCCGTAAGAATGGACAGAACAAATAGTGAAATAACCAGAGGGAGTTTACGTGCAATAGTATATCACTTGTACAGTATACAGTCCATTTGTTCTGGGAGGGAAAATATTCAAAACAAGAAAAAAACTGGAGATAAAAAAAACGTTTTTGCACAATAACGTTATCGACAGCGGCGGACGTCGGTCAAGGGTGTAGAAACGTTACCGGCATAGTTATCTCACACTCGATAACTAACTTTTTAGCTATTTGTATTCAGGTGGTATTTTTGAACTGGACTTTTGCAGCCTGTTTTTCATACAGACAAGATGAGCGTCTATTTCTCGCGGAAAGACACAGCTATTGGGAATAATGATTCATACAAGCAGGCACGTAGCCAGGGAGAGAGGCCCTCTCTTCCGCCCCCTTTAAAAAAGACAATAGGGAAAGAAATTGTGCGTAAGCAGCACACCCCAACGGGCTAACCTTCGTTCTTCGCCACGGTGCAGAAGGCAAGCGTCCGGTGAAGTACCGCGTGCATTCTATGATGTAGCATGCCAGATACGTCCAAACGTTAAGAAATCCCGTCTCCTCCAAAGCAAGTTCTGTATTTGTTTTGCGGTCTCCCGTGGGTCTTATTTCGTAAATGGTGCCACGCAGTCCTCTCTGTGTGGCAAGTGTGTGCACGTATGTTTGAACAAAGTCTTTACTAGAAGAGCACTGCAGGACACCCTCGCCCTTTTCATTCCATAAAATGACGGCCGCGCCGAATCCTCCCCTGGTGCATGGTTGAGACATGGTTTATCTATTGTCGAGTGGACAAACTGACCACTCGTGAAAATAAAAAGAAGCAATCTCACACGGTATCATAATTTTCACAGAACCTCTTCAACGACGACAACTGCACCTAATTATGCCTGAATACACAGCCATTATTTTACATTGGGGCTAGCAGAAAGCCCGTTAAGTGTGAGAAATGATTTTGCTTCGCTCCTCCTCCCCCAAAACAAATCCTGGCTACGTGCCTACATACAAGTCAAGACAGCGTACCACGTTTCTAACTACTCCTTTCTCGTCAGCAATGCTTTAACAAAGATGCAAGGGAACTTTTTTTTTAACAGCTTGGGGTGGATAAAAGATGTCGTAAAATGAATTTACAACGAAAACAAAGTGTAGAGCTATATTTACTGCACGAAACGAACTTGTAGTTGGCACCCGCGGAAGCCCGTAGAAAAGTGGATACTCAAGTCACGTGATTGGTCACTAAAGTCACGTGGGGCTTGCGATTTTTCGGCAGCTTCATATTCGCGACTCCAGCGAACTATAGGGGAGCGCGCCTGTCAGGTGAAATGGCGGACGGAAGGAGGTCGTTTTCGTCGTTTAGCGCGCGGAGCACCATAAATGTCTTGCTCTGCAGCGTAAAATCGGTGTTAGATATGAAAGCAAAGCGATTTTTCGACGGTAGAAGCCATCTTCTAGTCAGTGGGTAAGAATGACACGACAGAAGTAGAAAAATAATTACTGGAAACGACGTTTGTTTCTATGCTGCCTACGAGAACCTAGCAGCGATAGCAGACGACAGAGTCGAAACGACCTCCTCTCTTGAGCTTCTCGGCGTTGCCACTACGCGGCGTCGATTTCGCTGGAGTCACCAATAGGCTCTAAAAGTTACATATTATTCTTGATTTAAAAAAAGGAATATAAATAAGTAAGTTTTAGAGCCCATAGAAAGCTCCCAAAAGACGGTAAGCACAACGTGATAGACCTGGGGGCTCTGTTCGAGAAATGTTTTGTTTCTCCTAAAAAGAACCGGAAGGGACGGAAGTGACAATATCGCGTCTGATTGGCTAAAAACTCAAACGAAACATTTGTCGAATATAGCCCTCCTGTATGCCGGTCAGAAATGGACGGCGGCGGCGCGCCGGAGTGTTCCCTTCCGGCGGCGGCGTGGAGAAAAGTCGCTAAAGGCCGACCCACGTAGGACGTATCCTCAACGTATTTACGCGCGTTTCAACGGGCGTAATCACGGCATTTGGCGGGCGCTTTTTTCACAGAACGGAAGAGGCCGGAAGGTCGCGAAACCACACACGGCGATTTTCCTCGACGTCTCCTCGGCGCTTCGTGCAGTGTAGTCCGACTGGCACGTCTCATGAAAGGAGGCAAAATGTAGATCTGCTGCTATATTATTGCGTTCCAGAAGGGGACAGAAATAACTAAATGTTAATCAATCACGAAAGCCTAATTTTCTAACGCCTGTTTAATAAATGTTCTTTGTGATCGCCAAGTTGCCAAGCAAGTCCCGGTAGGTGGACGGCAGCGATCTCTGCTGAAAACCCTTCCTTTTATAACTTTTTTCGCACCCCCGCAAAAGATGACATTTTCTCCTGTCTCAGTCGTTTATCGCTCCTTCCAAAGTGATATAGCGGTGTTGTACAGTTTGCCAATAAACCGTCGAACGCACCCAATGAGTGCCCATTTCGATGGCTGACTCAAGTCCCCAGCCGCGGCCGCATAACATGGCGAGCCAATCCTCGAGCAACTTCGGGCTGTCAACTCGGGAGCTGATGGGCCGGCACCGCGCCGTACGCTTCTGGAAACGCCACTGCGAAATACACCAAAGCGCCGAGATCCGTCTCGGTCGGATCGCCGAATAAGCGCGTATTTACGCCGACCTCGAGGCGTTGAGGAAGATCTCGTCCCGACGCCCGCCACACGTCGGGATTACGTCCGCCGAAACGCCCGTAAATACGTCGCAAATACGCTCTATGTGGTTCGGCCTTATCTCGCGGCGGCGACGGTGCGGCGGTGGCGCGCAAAGGTCTACCATGTAACTAGTGACCAGTCACGTGACTGCTTGTATGTAGGCGCTCCCGCGGGTCAAACTACAAATTCGTTTCGCACCGCAAATATAGCTCAAAAAATGTTTTTGTTGGTGGTAAATTTATTTTATGACATCCTTGTTTCATCCAGCCTGTTGGAAGAAAAGTGTATTTCCTTTGCATATTTTTCTAGAAGCATATTATCATTAGTTGTATAACTGTTTACAGAACCGCTCATTGTGGCCAAAGTAATCTGTACACCCGCCAGTTCAAGAACGCTCAGTAATACGTTAAATGCTATGGGATTTCATAACGTTATTTCATCCGCGACCAGAATTACGTTATCCACGTCAAACGCCATTGACCTATTCATAACAAATGTTTCAACCAAAGTCATAGTTGCCGGTACCATTAGCTGCGACATCAGTGATCACGTTCCAATTTTTTTGTCGTTATTTAAACATGAATCTTCCAAAAATAATACGAAGTCCACGGTCACTTTTCGACAAATGTCAGATAAATGTTTATTGGCATTTAGGAACGCAATCTTAAACTATGATTGGATGCCTGTCTTTTCTGAGTTAGATGTAAATAATGCATACAATAAATTTCTAAACATCTTCAAAGAGCTCTATAACACACATTTTCCGTTCAGAACTATTACCGTAAAGAAGAAAATAAGAAAACCTTGGGTTACCCCAGTGCACATAAAAATGATGCAAAAGAAAGATCGCTTATACAAGGCATTTTTAAGATCAAGAGACCAAAGCAAGTTATCGCGTTTCAAGAAACTTAGAAATGAATTAACGTCTGAGCTCAGAAAAGCAAAATCGTCGTACTATAAGCAAATATTCAAAGATGTCCCTAAACAACGCCCAGATGTTGTTTGGAAAAATATTAATGAAGTCTTAAATCGCAATCAGGTTTTTTCTGGTATAGTTGAATTAACTATAGATGGTCAAGCTTTGTCGGGTACGACCTTGGCGGAATATTTTAATAACTACTTTTCAAGTACACACGAGACTGCCTACAATGATGACGCCATTTCGTTTGCCAAACGTGTCGATGATAGTTTTTTTCTAAATCCCACCGACGAACAAGAGGTATTTAACATGTTTTTGGGGCTTAAGAACAGCAAGAGTAGTGATATAAATGAGATACAGATAAAACCAGTTAAATTTGTAATGGACGTCATCGCGCCATGTCTCGTACACATATATAATTTATCTTTATCGTCCGGACATTTTCCTGCGAGTATGAAGTTGGCAAAAGTCGCAGTTATATATAAAGGTGGCAATAAGCATATCATAAGTAATTATAGGCCTATTTCTGTGCTACCCGTTTTTTCCAAGGTACTTGAAAAAATTATTTTTACGCGCCTTGACAACTTTTTTGCAAAACACTGTGTGTTTACAGACTCCCAGTTCGGTTTTCGTAAAGGTAGATCTACAGAAGCCGCATTGTTATTTCAAAAAGAAATTATTTTACAAAACATAGAAAGAAGGCTCATTACTTTAGGCATTTTTATTGATTTTAGCAAAGCGTTTGATGTCCTAAACCACAAAATTTTACTTCAGAAATTAAATCGTTACGGTGTCCGCGGCACGCCACTTGCTTTACTTGAATCCTACTTAAATAATCGTAAACAGTGTGTTGTTATCGATGGTCATTGTTCTTCTTTCCGAAATATTTGCACTGGTGTACCGCAAGGAAGTATATTGGGACCCCTTTTATTTAATGTCTATATTAATGATATTGTAAACATCGATGACGAAGCGCAGTTCATTATCTACGCGGATGACACCAGCTTGTTTCTCTCTGGGGAAGAAGCTGATGTATTAGTATGTAAAGCAAATTCTATTTTAAGCAAGTTTTTTATGTGGTCTGAAACAAATGGGCTCAAGGTAAACACAACAAAAACCAAAGCAATTTTATTTAGGTCAACAAATAAACCTGTTTCTATAAATAATACAATCAATCTTGGTACTTCCTCAATTGAACTTGTAAACCAGCATAAAACCTTGGGTGTAATTTTTTCAGAGCACATGACGTGGGATAACCATATTAATTATATACTTGTTAAACTTTCACGGGTAGTTGGTATTATGGCTCGCTGCCGTAATATTTTGCCACCCAACATTAAGCTAAATATTTATCATGCATTATTCCAGTCCCGCTTAAACTATTGCCATCTTGTGTGGGCCACTACGACCAAAACAAACCTAAATAACATATTATTGCTCCAAAAGAAAATTTTACGTTATATTGGCGATGTTTCTTATTATGACCACACAGAACCATTATTTTCCAGATTTCACATACTGCATATAGAATCCATGTACGAGTACCGTTTGCTTTATACAGTTCGTTTTTCCTCCCCAGCTCTTGTAGAATTTTTGTATGCAATTTCACATCTTAGAAGGCATGAATGTGTTGTTAACACGCGTCACACAGTTTCGTGGGTCCTCCCTCGGTCTCGCACAAATTATAATTTTCAGTCCTTACATTATAATATACCGCTTCTGTTAAACAAATGTATTAATAAAAACATAAATATAAACACAATAAGTAAAAGAGCCCTTCGTTTGTACTTTTCTAGCATTGTATAATTTTAATGTGTTTTTCATTTGTTGCTGCTGCCAATGTAAAGGGATCCCATACCTAGTCAAGCTGTTTCTTAACAGCTTTTTGTATGGGTTTTCCCACCAGAGTTTCTGGAAAATAAACTTGATTTGATTTGATTGATTTGATTGATTTGATTTGATATTGGGAACGCAAGAAGTTTTTAGAAGTTATCGCAAGCTGCCAACTTGACCAATCTCGAATAGAATATTCTCGTCCTCCCGCCAATCTCAGGCTAAAATGAGAATTTTGACAGTTCTAGTTTTCTCTATTGGATATTTTACAAAGTATCTGTTGATCTCCTACTACAGCAACGATTTCGGTACTCAAGATATGTCAAGCAAATTTTGTTAACACGGTCATGTGACATGGCCCGACCAGAGTTAAACATATCTGCTTGATCAAATGTGAAGCACTGTCGTTGACGCGATCTGTGCTGCCGTAGAGCTTCCCTAGTTTCATATTGGCGAATAGAGTAGTTTTGCCTTCTAACTCAACACGCCCTCTGAATATCTTTCACGGTATCGTTTTTAGTGCTGCTGCTGAATTAACCTAACCAAAGAATGAAAGAAACAGTCATGACTGCATGTAAACCCTAGATAATTTTAACCCATCGTAAATTCCTAGAATGTTTCGCATGGTAAATACGGACTATTGTTTCAGGTGGTTAGTTCAGTGGAAAGAAAATGCTACTGATACGTAAAAGGACTGGCCGTTCGAAATGAAAATATAATCTGCTTTCCAGGCAACATATATTTAATGCATATTTACTCTTTGAAGTCACCATAAATAATAGCCAAATTGTCTCAGTGACACAACCTTTTGCAGGAACAAAAACGTACACGTCCCCCCTGCCGCACGTGACATTAAACAGACATTGTCCTCTGTCTCCGTAAGTGCATCCCTTTCTTGTGTGTTCTGCACCACAGAGGGTCAGACAAAAGTGAGATTTGAAAAGAAACATTTTGCATATTTCTTTATGTCTGCTCTGCACGCTTTTTTATCGTGCCGCTTTTTATGTATACCTACACGTATATGAAATAAAAGATGTTGACTTGCTCTCCGAATAAAAATAAAATTCGATCGATGTAAGTGAGAGGCTGCGTTTCGTGTTCCTTTTCGGATCATCTTTTGTTTTGGAGGTTGATCGCTTAATTGCTTTCACTATTCCGGCTTACTAAGATTCCCGAGGGAAGAAAATGCAGTCTTTGGTATTTGCATGCTGCATACGGGACTTGGAGAGATAACTTCGGCGGATGAAATCGCGTCAGTGCTCTTCTTTGGTCGGCTCCGCAGTGGAAGGAAACTTCCAACCGGTGAACATTCTTCCAACTGACTGAGCTCAGCTTACCCGCGCTCGGGAACGAGATTCTTCGCGTGATTGTTTTCTTGGGGACAATGTCGAGTCGCTGCGAAAGCACTTTATGGAGTGTTTTTTGAGTCGAAGAAATAGATATTTGTAAAAGAGCGCTTTTACTCTTCTTCACCAGGTTTTGAACGAGGCGTTCTAAATTTGCAGAGAAGGATTGTTGAAGGCCTTATACGTGCAACTCCGACGTGGTTAGCGTATTCGCAAAAGCTCGTACGGTAAGTTAACGGGCCGATTTCGTTGCCCTCTGATTGGCGCGTTTTGATGCAGGACATTACGTACGCCTGGTTTACGGGAGGAGATAGAGGGAGAGGAACGCGACGCTTGGGTAAACCACGCTTCAGGAATTCACGCACTCGCATTTGGCCGGCTCCAGACGAGCCCACCCGATAAGCGTAACGCAGATCTTAGGAGTCGGCTAAATCACGGAGGCGATGCTTACCTTTGAACCTCGGGCTCCTCCCTCGTAAATGGCTGAGGGCCAACGCATCCATCGTGCCATTACATTCATCGAGTGATTACGCCCAATTCCATGCCATTACATCCATCATGCCCGGCCATCCATGGGCCAGTGACATCCATCGTGCCATTACATCTATTTTCTGACCAGTTCATCCAACACGCCATTACATCCATCATGCCGTTACATCCATTGTGCCGATACACACAGCGCCATCACATTCATCGAGCAACTTTGTCCAAGAACGAGCCATTACATCCATCAATCAGCTGCAGGTTTATTTCTTTGTTTAACTATGTTTGTATAATAGTTCCCCCTTATCTTGAAGAGTTTATACGCTAAATTTAATGTACAAAAAAGCTGAGTTAAAGAACCTTTCTGCGTCTATGGCACTTTCTGCGGCTCTCGGCGACCTCGGAACCCCCAAATCAGCTGAATACAAACTATATTATAGAAATAAGACGTTGCACAGAATCAGCACTTTTCATTTCGCTTTGTAAAAAAAAAAAAAGAATCTGAAGAGTCTTAGAGAATTTAATTGTAGAAGCATCTAACGTCCTGGGGCTTACCGTTTGTTCCCTGTGGCCTCCGGAACCAATCGCGAAGAGGTAGTCTGCTTCTTGCACAGGAGTTGCGGTCACGTCCCGAACGACGCCGAGCTCTGATTAGCTTTGATTCAAAAGAATAGCGGGGTAGACCTCCCTGACCCTAGACCTGCCCTGGGGTTTACCCACTATCACTGCATTCACAACTAGTCAGGGCTCGGCATTCTGTCGTCGCTGCAATCCCATCGTTACGCAGCGAACCGACGTCATCAGCTTTTAAGCCGCGCCAAACGGCACCTAAACTGCCCGGTCCCAATGAAGCGAAGCCTGTCAGTCTCGTAGCAGCAATCTGATGGATAGTCTCCCATTGGCTTCGGCGCGCGACAGTGCTTTCAAGGAACTGAGGCTCCCCATTCATGGACGGCCACCAACCGGGGGGCAAGGGGGCGCTTGCCCCCCCCCCCAGTGCCTCCAGAGTGGGGGTCAAGGCATGTGTTTTGCCCCCCCCCCCCCGATACAGCCGCCACTGCGCGAGGCATACACCGCCCGGCGGCGCCAACGAGTACGGCCGGGAAGTATTTGCAATTCGCTCTGTCAGCTCGTGCCGCCTGGGCAAATGATCCGGAAGGAGGGCAAGGTGAGTTTCCATCCGGAGGAGGGAAAGAGTCCCAAGCAAGTTGTGGATTGTCCCAGCGGCTCCGCATGGTCTGGACCACTGATCTCTATGTCTATTTGCTGGATTGCGTTTGACCAGCTCACGCCTATGGACCGGAATGCGGTCACTGGCGGCCATCTTTAGGTAGAGTTATCATCTCTAGCCATCGTGAATGGAAATGGCGGACAGAGCAATGGCGGCAGGCTGCCGCTGAAAATAGCCGTGGATCTAGTTACACTGTACCGTGGGAGATATTTCGTGCTTGATTGAAGTTGTTCGACGACGCAGATTCTTGAAACCCGGCGTGAACGGTAGCCTCATCTTTGAGGTCCCGGCGAAGAAGTTCTACGAAAGCGCAGCACGGGGAAAGCAGGCAGCTTCCGCATCGAAAGCAGACTACGTACCGGCGTCTGCTTTCGGTGCTTCTTTCGTACTGACTTTGATGCGTGCTGTGCTACTTTCCCCGGTGCTGTGCGATTTCGTGAAACTTTTACCGGGTCCTCAAAGACCAGGCTACCGTTCACGCCGGTTTCAACAACATGCTTCGTTAAACAATTTCAATCAATCACTGGAGAGTATCACCAGCTAGCCTGATGGCGAGCCTGCCACCACAACTGCCAAAACGCCATCGACGCCATGGATGGATGATGGCGGCTGCCAGAGTGAAAGAGCGCACGCGGCTGTATCTTGGCCTGAAGGTGATAGTAACTCTACCTAGCGATGGCCGCCAGTGACCGCACTAACGCGGGCAAAGCAGAAGCGCGATCCAGCAATTGTCATTGAGATCAGTGGTCTGGACACTCTGTGCAAGGACTGCACGAGAAACCAACTCGTCTCGACTTGCTGGCGGATTCGATGAATGCGTTTATCCCTCCGACTAAGTCAGCGCACTTCTCCCGAATCTTGACGGCATCGGGAACAGCCGCCAGCAAACCTCACTCATGAGGACCCTCACTCACCCTCACTCACCCTCATCTTCACAGGTGAGGTGAGGGTGAGTGAGTTTCTGAACCAGGAACATTCATGAGTGTGAGGGTGAGTGAGGGAGGCTGTGAGGGCCGTGAGGGCTGTGAGGGCCGTGAGTGCGTGAGGGCCGTGAGGGCGGTGAGGGGCGTGAGGGGTCTGAGGGCAATGAGTGCGTGAGGGGCGTGAGGGGTATGAGGGCCGTGAGGGCGGTGAGTGCGTGAGGGGTGTGAGGGCCATGAGTGCGTGAGGGCGGTGAGTGCGTGAGGGATGTGAGGGCCATGAGTGCGTGAGGGGCGTGAGGGGTGTGAGGGCCGTGAGGGTGGTGAGTGCGTGAGGGGTGTGAGGCGTGAGGCCGTGAGGGCGGTGAGTGCGTGAGGGGTGTGAGGGCCATGAGTGCGTGAGGGGCGTGAGGGGTATGAGGGCCGTGAGGGCGGTGAGTGCGTGAGGCCCACTTCAGACGGAGCAACTCTCTCAACAATTTTGGTGTTGCTGGCGGGTTGTTCCCTAGCTTTCCCTAGATCGACACGAATTGCTGAGATGGGGTCCGGCTCAAAACAAGCGAGCAACTCGGAGCAATTCGAAGACGTTGAAAGCGGCTGCATCCAATCAGGGACGCGATATTTTCACGTGATACCTCGTGCCGGTGATGATGACAACAAAATACTTGGTTCAAGTTTGAAATCGATCGTTTTTGGAAATAAACTGTTTTAATAAACTGAGGGCGATGAGTCACGAGTGCGTGAGTGTGTGAGGAGTATCAGTGCGTGAGGGGCGCGAGGGCGGTGAGTGCGTGAGGACCACGAGTGCGTGAGGGCCATCAGTGGTGTGAGGACGGTGAGTGAGTGAGGGGTATGAGTGCGTGAGGGGCGTCAGGGCGGTGAGTGCGTGAGGGGCATGAGGGCCGTGAGGGGTGTGAGGACCATAAATGCGTGAGGGGTATGAGTGCGTGATGGGCGTGAAAGACGTGAAAGACGTGAGGACCATGAGGGGTGTGAGGCTAGTGAGGGGTGAGGCGCGTGAGCACTATGAGTGCGTGAGCCGTGAGGGGTGTAAGGACCGTGAGGGCGGTGAGGGGAGTAGAAGGCATCAGTTTGTCAGGGATCTGAGCTCAAATGAAGCGCTTCCATTTGCATGTGGGGCCTTTGCGAGACGATGAGGTCTCTGTGAGGCCTGATTTCGCCTGAAGGCGTAGATAATTTGTGAGCGGTCGCGCGGGTATTCGCCCTTGGGGCCTCTCGCGGCATCTCCCGGGAAGTAAGATCGACGCTCGCCTCGCAAAACTTTCGCCGCGCGGATGCTTGGTGCGGTTTGGTTATTGGGTAACGGGTAAGAAACAAGGAGTTTGTGCGAGCTAAGGCTCGCTGCTTGGCGGTATTTGATAGCGCGGTTTGCGCAACTAGCGTTAGGTTGGCCATTTTCTTTGTTATGTTTGACAAAAAAGGAAGCTGGGTCGGAATGGTTAAGAGTTCGCTCGCTCGCCGCTTCAGACAACGAGTCACCGGCGAACGGGTGGCGTTTTGCTGGTTGACGGCGGATGAAAAACGGGCGCTGTGCTCTATAGTAGAAGTTACTGCTTGAAGCGCTCTGACTTTAGAAATCTTTGCAGACGGCGCATGCAAACGCAAGTGAACTGCAAGCAGTCGCCCTTAGCCTCTACTTTTTTATTCTATTTTTATAGGTTGTTCGAAAGAAAAAACAAGTACACAAGCACGACTTTGTGGACAAATATCCTCAAAACATCTTGTTGACATTGGTTGATTTTGAGCACTAGTACACTCTCCGGTAACACAATATGAAACTTGATTTCATTATTTTTTTGCATTGAAGAATTGGGCGATCAGTTCAGTGTTTATTTCGTTAAAGAGCACTGCTGAAAATCATATTTGCTTCATGTAATCGACCGATATTTATTATGTCAGTCATTCGGTCCGTACGCACTACGTTTGCTGTGAACAAAAAAATTCGGAGTGCTGGGCCTTTGTATGCGCACCTTTCGCTTCCGGCAGAGGGTCACCTGTCGATGAGTAGACTCCGTATCGCCTCAGAAGCACTAATGTCAAAATTAGCGCTTGCAGAAAAGCCGGAATTTCTTGTGAAAACGCGCTATCTTGTAACTAAAAATTATGGAAGTGGTGTTTTAACTTCCCTCAAACACTGTGACCATTTGTAAGTATGAATTTTATGAATTTGTGAATTGCAAACTTAAGTCACTCGCGACCCAAATCAGCTGCACTGCGATTTGTCCACAGCCAGGAATTATCGTCAAAAACATCTGGCACGTTACTTTTTGTCTTGCAGTTCTATTGCACAAGACGACAGTGCACCAATAAATTGGCTTATTATGAATCGAAAAGTCACGCAAAAATAGATAAAAAAATGATTAAAACCTAATTGAGATATCAGCACACGAAAGAGCAATGGAATGTAGTAGACATGAGCACATGCATAAGCGGAAAGCGTGTAAGGCTGTAGGCAAACTGGCGTTCTTCGAGTTTTTCTTAACCGTCTCTAGTAGCTGTACGTTGCATTTATAAAATGTATTATGCTAAGAAAAAAAGCTATTCAAAGACATGTATACATTTGCTAATGGTGCTGCCCATAAGATCAATGGCGAATTAGAAATTCCAGGTATGTATTGATATTGTTGAATTACGTGTAAGGTCAAACGGTAAACAACGCTCGGTACTAAGTTTTAGTTAACCCGAGATTAAGACAATTGAATCGGCGCCAGAGAAGGGACGTGCGTTCCAAAGTAATGTTTCAGGTCTATAAACGTTGGGGAGTAGTACTTAGTTCGCAGTTATCCAACAGTGCCCAGCTACAGCAGAAACAACGTTGAGCGCTAGCGGCGAGACACACGCACGGTTTCATTTAGACTCAACCAGTGAGGTATGCACTCGCATACCTCACTGGTTGCAAGTTCTGCAAAACAGAACCTGCAAGCTATAAGCTCATTTCTTTTTCACCTTCGAGTGGACCGTAGCCAGTCAATCAAGCTCTGACAGAATGGCACGTGACCGTACGGGTCGTCATAGGGCACTTGGAGTCCGAGGTAGCGGGACGATATGTCGGCTCTGGATTGGCTGGAATGGTCCATAGCGTCCGCTACGGTCCATTCAAAAGCAAACCCGCGTACAGTTACGAAAGCCCCCCCCCCCCCTTTTTTTCCCCTTTCCCCGCCTTTCTTCACAGAGACTAGGCGAAAAATAAACAACTAATAACAGTGAACCAGACAGTCGGGAGCCGATATTCGAAAAGTTTCCGAACATCGCCTGATGCCTGGAAGACCGTAGTCGCGCGCACAGTTTAGCATTTGTTTATTTTTATCGTTTTACGCCTCCCGCCGAGAGTAGTCTCTTTGAGGCCTACCGCTGGCCGCCGCAACGCCGAGGCGCCAGGCCATGCTGCACCGTCGGCGCAATTTGACGCCTGGAGAAAGCAACAACAATTGTATTGTTTTTGTTGTTGTTGTTTTTGCTATTTAGTGTCACGTTGCACAAATCGAGAAAGGAAAGAAGAGGGCTTCTCATCATTCCTTTTTTGCTCTTACTGAAATTAGCGATATAGAAGAGGGTTTAACCAGCGTGGCATCGGCAGCCTACATCCATTGAAGAAAATGTCGCGTGCCGAGGGGGATCAGAATCATATAAAAGCACTGAAAAATAGGTGGGAACCATCAGCTTGGCCGTTTCCCGGCTCAATCTCAAGTGTCTTCGAAAGAAGCCTGCCACGTGACGCGCTCCGGCGGCTTTTTAGCACCCAATGTGTTATAGGGCTGGGTTTTGTTTAAAAACCACGAGATCGAGAGATCGTTATGGGAGGCACGGGAGAGGCAAGTCAAAAGCCCAAGACGCTCCCGCTGGACGACCTGTCGTGCAGCCGGACTATCTTGCACTGCTAAGAACCCACGCTCTAGCCTTCACTGTAGTACACGGGGCTCCTTCATTGCCTCAACGGGTCATCACTGTGAACGGCAAGAGGGAAGATCTCAAAGCTCTCTCTGCACTTGGAAAAGAAGCAAAAGTCGGGTTAGGCTGTGTCGGGGTGCAGGTGACACTCAGTTGGTTGAACGACATTTTAGCGAACGCCGACTTTTCATCGAAAGACACTCTAGCTAATAGTCGGCCGCCGGGAAGCGGAGTTTTCGGATGGGCCAAGTGGGTTCACATTTTTGTAATGAACCACCGCAGACTGCCGCCGCGAAGCGAAATAAACGCTGCGCGGGCGGGGGCGGGGGCGGGGTTAACACGCGCTTCCGTTATTTGCTAAAACGTCCATTTGCTTTCAATGGCGCTGTTCGCTAAAACGACATTTGCTCATGTGATATGGACCCGTCGGGGTGCACAGTCAGGGAGTTGTCGTGAATACGTCTTCGCTAGGGGTGAAGAAAAAAAAATAGTCCCGGAATACATCGTCCCGGAACAAATGGTCCTGGAAGAAATGGCCCATGCGCAAAGTGGAAAAAATGGTCCAAGAATAAATGGCCCATGCGCAAGGTGGAGAAGAATGGTCCCGCATGGGACCATTTTTTTTTCTGCCTTGGTGTGTGGTACATACTGAGGGAATATTTTTTCTGGGACAATTTTGTTTCTTGTTTGTACTTGGAACAATTTATTCCAGGGCCATCTTTTACGGGACCGCAAATTCCGGGGTCATTCTCCTCTCTCCTCGAGCGTTCCGTCTGCTTCCTCCTCCCCGGCCTTCCTTTCCCTCACCCTACCTTTTTGATCTGTAACTTACTAGAGTTATCGATCTCTCTCTCTCTCTCTCTCTCTCTCTCTCTCTCTATATATATATATATATATATATATATAGAGAGAGAGAGAGAGAGAGAGAGAGAGAAACGTAGCGCAGTATGACGAAAAGCATTTACGGCAGAAAACGCACTTGAGACGGTTGTTGGCGTCTTTAAAACATATTATTCGTAAAGTTCGTCGACGTTTCGGCCTGAGACAGTCCAGCCTCGAAAAAGGCCTGTCTCATATATATATATATATATATATATATATATATATATATATATATATATATATATGACATGGTGTCACGTGCGTTACTGTGCACGTATTCAATGTGGGCGTGAATGTTTGTGTTTTGTTCGTCAACACATATACATATACAGACGTGGGCAGGAGTTACACTTCTGCGGAACACTTTTTAGGTTGTGCAACCTAGGCCTATGCGCGTGCGCGTTTGCGTAATTTGTTTGTATGTCTGTGTGCGTGTTTGTTAATTTTTTCTCTCTTGCTCTTTTTTTTTTCAAATATTGAAATAATTGTTATGAAGTAACCGACACGGTTTGTACAATGACAACATCTCCAAAAATACGCCATTTAATAAAGAAGAAAATAATCGCGAACATTTGGTCCTGCGAATAATTCACCCCATGGTAATGAATATATAGCACACCAACCCGTATCGCGGAAATTCGTGCTTGTGAAAATTCTTTGAAACCGGCACTTTGAGAAATTCGCGAATTAAAGTCGTTTAAATTATACGAGTATACAAGCCTATTTTCAATGCTTGGCGTAAGTCCCTGAAGCAAGCACTTCGCCAAATTTTTAATAGGGGTCTTTCATATACGAGGGGCGTTCATAAAGCTCGTATTATCGGCACAGAAAATTGAAAAGAACGGAACAAAACAGGCATCAATATGAGCGCGCGTCCCTCTAGTTTCCGCACAGTATAAACATCGCTTGCTATAGTAGCTCGTAACGCCGCTAGGGAGTCGAAACAAAAATGACACCGCCCGTCGGTGCCAAGCACATGCAGTGATCCGTTTTTTTCATTTGAAGGGAAGAAATGCAAAGGATATTCATTAAAATCTGGGAGCGTTGTTCGGGGACAACGTCCCAGTTTATGACACTTTGGTTAAATGGCGCAGACGCTTCCAGTGTGGCCAAATAAGAGAAAAGCATGGCAAGGACGGCGACCAAGTGATTGCTGAAGTGGAGCGATCCCTGAACCCTCAACACCAGGAGTTCTGTAACAATGGCCTCCGGCATGTGGTGCATCGCTAGAAAAAGTGGGTAACTTTTGGTGGCGAATATGTAGAGAAAGTCTCAACTCCTACTCGAGCTTGATTGCTGAATCTCTATTCCTTCGTGACAATAATACGAACTTTATGAACGCCCCTCGTAAAACATAATTATAGTCGAGATTTACTCAAAATAAATAAATTTGTCATAAATGTGCGCGGTCAAATTTGCACGTAGTATAGTCATCGGTATCTGTCAACTCAAAATTTGAGTAGTCTTCGTAAAAAAATAACCCGGGAGCGCTTTCCTCCCTACCGGTAGCGCGAGCCGGAATAAAACAATCGACTGGTAGGAAAACAGTGGGAACGAGATGAAAAGAATCGGGAATGTTAACGAGGGTAGAAAGTTGGGCAAGTTGGTGATTCATAATGATTAAAAAGCGTAAAAAGACGACGGACACAGAAGAAGACACATACACAGCGCGCCGATCTCAACAAGTTTGTTGGGGATCGAAAATGTTTTCTTTTCTTGGGGATCCCCCAAAGAGATGAAGGACCTGACGGGCTGTCATGACTTGAGATCGGAGGTTCTCGAGAAAGACACATACGTTTAATATTTACCGTCGTATTTTTTTTTTTTCAACTGGATGAAATTATATTCGTAAAATGTGTGACCCTTGTCGTAGTAAGCACAGCAGAAAAAGACAACAGCAGAAACATATATGCACAAAGATATAATAAAAACTGAATTTGGATGCTTAAAAAATCAAAGCCGCGTTTTCATGCCGGACAGTGTTGAGTAAATAGAGCTAGGTATTTTAAATATAAAAGCAAACCGAAAAAAAAAGAAGCTTATAAAAGGCGCTTCTTTCTCGGCCACTTGGCCAAGATGCAAAATGAGTCAAAGGGAAACAAAGCAAAAGATAAAGCATCCCCTCCCCAGGGCCGCAGTGCCTTGGTGTCTGGTGACCGAGCGGCGGAGCGGCGGAGGACGGCGCCGGCTCTTTTTCCAGCGCACATGCACGCCGACGGTGGCGACTCGCGCCTCCGCGCAAAACACCAGCGTCAACGCACCAACTGCGGTGACAGCAAAAACAATTTTTGAGTTTGAGTGAAGACCTAGCATTAGTTAGGCAAAATTATCGATAAATTGACTATTTATACTAGCGATAGTTTTACGATAGTCGACTATCAACAGTTTTACTATGGTCGACCGTTGATAGTCGCTATGAATAGTACTATCGATAGTTTTCCGATAGTCAACTATCGATGGTACTATTTATAGTTTTACGATAGTCGACTATTGATAGCACTTTCAAAAGCTTTTTTTTTGATAATGTAACTTAAATACTATTTCAGAAGTATACTCTTGATATAGTTTTTCGAAAGTACCATCGATAGTTCTTCTGAAGTGCTCTCCATTAGGGGTGTCGCGAACCGGCCGAGGTTCGAGTTCGACCAGGTTCGACTTTTTCGAACTTTCAGTGGAAAATTCGACGAACATTGTATTGAGGTTCGACCCGTTTGCGCATGCGCGACAGGCTGGCCAGTTGGCTTCGGATTGAATGGTGATGGCTAGGGGATGAAATAAGGGCAGCGCTGATTGGTTATTTCAGTTAATACAGTACAAAAAATTAAGTTATTAACTTCTTCAGTGATTAGAATTGTAGTTTATTTTAATTGCAGCTGTTCACAAAATTAAAATAAACCTTTTCATAAAAAAAGTTCTCCAAACCTATACATGCTTGCATCAAGGTCTGGGCACACTGTCCACAAAGTCGAACCGGTCGAATCTGGTGAAAAGTTCGAGGGAGCGTCAAACCGGTTCGACCGAGTCGAACCCTGAAAGTTCGATTTAAAAATCCGGTTCGACAAAAGTTCGCGACACCCCTACTCTCCATAGCTTTCCAGAAGTGCACTGTTGATAGTTTCTCGATGATTTACTGTCATTATTTTTACAACCGTATTTGTATCGCTTTTCTATAGTTTTCTTTTATTATTGTTCCTTGATAAGCCTGCTGAAGGCTCCCGTCGTGAATTCTTAATTCTTATGAGCATTGGAATATTTCCTGGGTTGCCTTTGGCAACCCAGGAAATATTTGACAATATCAATTACTATTACCAACGTTACTCAAAACAATTATCAATGGTATAGTATCAATAGTTTTCAATAATCGAGTGCCGATAGCACGCAATCGATATTTTTGCGGTAGTCGACCATCGATAGTGTCATCGATAGTTCTTACGGTACTCGGCTCCGGATGTATTGATAGTTTATACGTATGCACCGAAAGTCAACCAACGATCGCATACTATTGATTGTTTTATAATAGTATACTCATGACAGTACAGGGTTTCAGCAGATTGTGTTCGCACTCCGATAACGATAGGATGCGGGCGCAAACACAGTTGTCGGTTGTCGATGTAGCGCGTATCGCTATCAGAGCTGCAAAAATATCTGCTAAAAAATATAAAAATCCACCTGTTCACAGACTGCACTGAGGTGAAGTCCCTATATGATATTCACTGGTAACAAAAAGCACATCGAGAGTCTTTAAACCGAGGCCCTTAAGCGCCTTGTCGGTCCGCCAACGAAACAGCGCCGCGCACGCCATCAAGAATACTTGCACGACTCTACAAAGAGACGACGGGACCGCTGTAACGATACGATGGATGCTGGGACACGAGGGCACCCCGGCAACGAGCGGACCCCCGAACTGGCGACCGACGCTTCACAACACCGCTCCCGGCACGGGGACCCGACGTGGCTGACACCCTTCCAAAGACCCCGAGGAGCGCTGGAGCCGCCGCCAACGAAGACGGCAGGGCCTGCTTCCTACAATCATACCTTGGCAAACCTCACTCATGAGGGCACTCACTCACCCTCACTCACCCTCATCCTCACAAGTAAGGTGAAGGTGAGTGAGCTTCTGAACCAGGAAAATTCATGAGTGTGAGTGAGTGAGGGCCGTGAGGGCTGTGAAGGCCGTGAGGGCCGTGAGGGCGGTGAGTCCGTGAGGGGCGTGAAGGCCATGAGTGCGTGAGGGGCGTGAGGGCCGTGAGGGCTGTGAGGGGCGTGAGGGCTGTGAGGGCGTGAGGGGTGTGAGGGCCGTGAGGGCGGTGAGTGCGTGAGGGGCGTGAGGGCTGTGAGGGCTGTGAGGGGCGTGAG
>JAZHYW010032375.1:0-22241 GCA_037355805.1 Ixodes ricinus | reverse complement strand
TAGGGATGGGCGAATATTCGGTTATTACGAATAGCCAATCGAATTCTGTTCTATTCGGCATTCGCTTCGAATCGAATTTAAGTATTCGAGAAAATCGAATTATTCGTCAAAATCGAATTATTCGACAAAATCGAATTATTCGACCTTTTTAAATACAGTCAGACCCGACTATATCGAGCCCGTTTACATCGAATTATTCCTTATATCGAACAATGTTTGTGCACAGTAATGTTACAGTGATAATATAGAGCAAAAACTATGGTTACATCGAACAAAAATAGCAGCCGCTGCCGATAAATCGAACTGCCAAGAGCGCCATTTTGCTCTGCAAGCTGGCTTTCCCCCAACGCGAGCGGCCGCATTGGGGGAAAACCAGCTTCCAAAGCACGCTGGCTTTTTTTTTTTTTTCGGGCGGCCGCGTCGACCGTTCGGAAGAAAAGAAAAATATCTTTTGCGGAGAGAGGGTGCTCCGTGCTCCCTCTCCCCGCTCTGTCCGCAAAAGAGAATTTTTTTTTCCCGGGTGGTTGACGCGGCCGCCCGGAAGAAAAGAAAGACAGCTTGCTCTGCTAGCTGGCTTTCCCCAACGCAGCCGCCGGTCGTTGGGGAAAGCCAACTTGCAGAGCAAAACGGCGCTTTGCAGGAGAAAATGGTCCTGCTCGGACGTGCTCCGTGCTCTCGGCATAGTTCGGCGCTAATGCGCGATTATAAAGGGCAGCGGCCTCAGCATTTTGGAGTCCGTCGATAGCGTAGAAAAACATCGTTATCGCGGATGCAATGAAGAAAAAGCAGCAGAAGATGCAAGACTACTTCATTGTGTAATATTTCAGCAGAATGTAATTTTTGAGAGTCAAATTCATTAAAACTTTTATATCGAATTACCCGCTATACCGAACTGATAGACGTTTTTTTGCGAGTTCGATATTAACGTGTTTGACTTACTCTGGCTTGGATTTCCGGCCAGGTGGTGCAAGCTTCCGACCATTTTGACCATTTAATGCTCTCGAACTCAATACACTTGAAATTAACAATTACAGTACTTCTAATACCAAATAATGGCAAATATAAAACTATAGTTTAAACATATCTTGTGGTATTTGTTGCTTGTACTATTCGAACTATTCGATTCGAAATTATTCGGCCAAAATCACTATTCGCTTCGAATTCGATTCGGACCCAAAATCCTCTATTCGCCCATGCCTAATATATATATATATATATATATATATATATATATAAGAAAAAGAGTATCTCACGGCAAACAAATTCTACGTTTTGGAACGCTTTCGGTTCCAAATAGAATAATATTTTACTGTCTCTGCGGCTGCGTCATAATAATTCATGACAACCGTAATCGAACGCAACATAATTTTTTTTAATTTATTTAAATGGTTTGTTTTTTTTATTCAGATTATTTTCACTCAGGCCAAAGGGTGAGTTTTAATATGTTTTCTTAAAACATATTCAGAAAAACGTTTCTAAAATGTTTTTTGTGCATGGCGTGCGCTTCTATTGTTTCTGTAAGTAGTACGATTTCACTTAAAGTGTGTTTCTACGCGAACAAACTACGATTGTCGCAAAAACTTGAAACGTATGTTGAGAAAAGCTACAAATGATGCACCAATTTAGTCAAAAAGAACAATGCAGAGCCCAGGACCTCTGACACGACGAGTACTCTTCATATCTTCAGCCTTCTAGAACGATTAAAAAGGATGCGCAATTCAATTTTGATTTGGCACCCTAGACTAGCACGAATTCTTTGCTTGTATGTTATTCCACAGACCAACCTCGTGTGCCAAACATAATAAAGAAGCTTACGATACAACATTTCGTGTACGAACAATCCATCCCATTAATGGCATCACACGACCTCACCCAATGAAGCACAGCAATTAGGAATTTTTTCACGATCGATTGCTTCCACTTAGAACAGACCCTCGCGTCCTACAAAAACCATACGCGAAATAAGCTGCCAGAAAGAGAGCAAGACAATAAAAGTGAGAATTTCCGACCGACCCGCCTTTGTTGTACGACGCACCACGTTTCCGGAGAAAGACCGGCACGTCTGTGCCCTTCCCTTCCGGCCTAGCAACGAGCTTTTGTCAGGACCGGTACAGTAACCCATAGGACAATAGCCGTCGCCCTGAGTAACATGGCCTAAGAAAGCGGTCGGCTGCTGCCTGTGTCAGACTGACGCGCCTTTTTAACTTTGTTGGATTTTTCTCGCTCTTAGTTTTCACCCGTTCGTTGGAAGAAATGTAAATGCAAAGGTATTGATTTTCCGTCAGCTTGTGACATCTGGCTGGATGACGAAGCCCTGCCCGGCGTTCGAACCTTGGTCACGGTATAGTTTGGGACGTCGTCATTTTTCTTTCGTTTCATCCCATTCTTGTCCCTCTTAGTCTCAGAAATGCACAAGTGAACGTTACACCGCGATATCTCATCAAGCATATCTCTCTCTAATCGTTGAACCAATAATTGCGAGCTGTATGTAACATCGTCCTCCATCAGCCTGCGTTCTGAGCAGAGTTTTAAGTAACGAGTTACAAAGAGCTGATTCATTGTAATTAGTTGCTTTTGCTCTTTTTGACGCTTCAATTAGTTTTTTCTGCAGTAACGTTCGCTGGAATTCAATTACTTACAACGTAACAGCGCTTAGTAAGCTCGTCTCGCAAAGCAATTTGGCGTCCGCAGGACTGAGAATTTAAAAAATGCAGCAGCCAGGTGAGTCGTCACAGGTGTCTGCGGCGTCATCGCCCTATCGACCTGCTAATTTTGTCGAGAAAATTTTTCGATGATAGATTTTTGCCGACAAAATTTAGCAGAATATTTTCCCGCCAAATTTAGCGGAACATCTCTTTCCGCTAAATGTAGTTAACTATGTTTCCCATAAATATTAGTGACAAATTTTTCCGCTACATTTGGCCGAATATTTTTATTAAAAAAAAAACGTAACGTCATTTGACATCACGTGACGAGTCGACGCTACCAACTAGACGACTCACACACGCTTGCTCGGATTGTGAATGAGCGCGGATTTAATGAGAAGGCTTTGCGAACAGAGCCCGACAATGCTATTCGCGTTCCACTCTTAAAGGCGATGCTTAAGCGTTCCCCAAGTATTTTTTTCTTGTAACCCTTTTACAAGTAATCAACTATATGTTTTCGAATAAATACAATCATTTTTTGGGCATGCAAAAATCTATGGAACATGCTACACAGTGACGTTTTTTACATTGATTCATTTTCAGCTTTTGCAAATTTACTAGATATTCTTTTTTAGTTCTAATATTTTGACACTGTATGGTCACTGTGCTACATTATCAATTTTTGAAAAACAAAATCTGGGTGTGTTCAGCTGAGTACATTCTGTGAAAAAGATTATGCGTACATACGCTGTTGTCCTATTCTTTCGAGTGGAACTGTTCTTGTATAATTCACCTGGTGCTTTGGCCCCAATTGGCTGGCGAGTATAAATAAATAAATAAATGAATAAATAAAAACGTTCGAGTCTTTTCACTCTGGTGAAGAAGGAAAGGCGGCGGAGCTGTAGCTTCTGTTCACGGCAGTGGCTTTCCAGGCGAGGCGATCTGCTCTGCTTTCGCAAGGAAATATGAAGCGCTAAACGGAGTGTAACTTTGAGGCGATAGTGGCCTCGCGGCGGTTTCGGAACAATTCGCGCTGCTGCGCATCGCCGCTGGTTCCGTTCCGCTGTCTTCTTCCTCCGAGGAAATGTTGCCGCCATCTACGAGGGACGGCAGCCAAGCCGACAACCGGCAAACACAACACTCTGGACAACTACCGCCATCTATGGGCGACTGCGGCAACCAGAGTGCTGTGTCGACCACGGGTGTCGACGTCCCGCTGGTACCGGACGCGATCCTGGGGAAGCTAGCCCTTAACGGCTCCGCTGAAAAAGAGCTAAAATGATTGCATTGAGCTTCCTTACGTAAACATCGCTCTGTCTGCCCGCGCGTCACTCGCTTATCTTGCACCAGCTTTGGACAATTGTTTTTACCCTCAAACAACTAAAAAAGATACCAAGATACCAGAACGATTAGAATGTCAACGCGCTCAGCGACGTTTTGACTGTCCGAGCTGTTGAGAGCCTGAGTGCCTCGTTCTCTGTGTACGGGTTGTTACGATTCGGGTTTGCCGCGGCATTGATGACTGTGTTCTTCCCTAACCTCGTCTAGCCCCCCCTCCCCTTTCCATCCTGGAAGGAGTTTATCAGCGCGTGATTGTATGGAACTTACTAAGAACAAAAGGCGGGAGATTTTCCCGCAATATTTAGTGCGAACATTTTCCGCCAAATTTAGCGAAAAAGGTTATCTCCATTTATTTGTCTCTTTCTATTTCTTTATCCTTTTATTTCTCTCTCTCTCTCTCTTTTAAGTATGTCACTGTTACCGAAGACGGTGACTAAGCCTCGTCGACCAATTGTTGAATTTGTTAAAGTGCATCCGCGACGAAGGTCACGTATTCACTCTGTAGTTTTAACCGAGACGTCTTCGCTGGGATTCGGTAGTGCCTAATCATTTGTTGAAATGTGCATGTATTTTTGATTTCGTAATAAAAAGTTAAAAAAGCAGCGTGAAAAGTAATTCATTACTTTTTGGTAGTCTTGAATTGCTTACGGGGTGCAGTAATGGATTACTATGATCAGTTACATTGCTCTATCATGTTTTGTAGTTGTAGTCTTTTACTTTTTTTAGAAACGCGTAATAGACTGGTTGTGATTGATTAATGGGGAAGACGCCTGATGTTCGCTGATTACAGTCAAACCATTGAAGACGCAGAACAAAAAGTCTCACGCGGGTCTGCATTCTTCCAAGACGCCCTTTGACAGTTATTGTACTCGATCACTAGATAAACCTATCAGCAGGTCAACAAAAAGTAATATATATTTGCCACGTACGTAGTCAAACAGCATTCTTTAATTCTTACTTAGCTTTTTACTTCCGCTCCGCTAAAGGTTCAGCAAGCTCTTTGTTAAAAGAAAAACATATTTTATTGCAAAGAAGCCTCCTACATGTGATGTTTGGGATCCTATGCGGCGCAGAATATTAAGCATTACTTAGAATACTTAACAAACGCGAAGGAAAAAAAAGCCCCTTCCCACGAAAAATTTCCCTCGAAATAAATAATATAAAATGCTGGCAGTCATCACAGTGATTGCGGAATGACAAACATGTGAAGAAAGCTTTTCCAATAAATGGTTAATATATTGCATGCATAGTGTCGAAAAAACACTTAAGTAGCGCTACATATGGGCTTACCTTGTCTTTGCATAATAATGGGTACCACCATTGAAATTGTATCGGAGCCCGATCGAAACAGCGCGCAACCAATCGTGACACGAAAAACCAAGACATTATTAACAACATCGCAACATCAAAATTGTGTGTTTCGGCTGCAAATAGAAAAAAAAAACAGACTTGCAACTAAGTTTTGTTAAAGTTTCCCAATTTCAAAACAAAGGGTCAATCACTTATCCGCAATTTGTCTCCACACTGCAACTTGCGGGCTCCCAAAGTAGTGATACTGCTCTGCGTGACAATAGAAACGCTTCCGTCACAAAGTTGGAATTTTCATTACGTTTCGCACCAGTCACGTAACGATATAATATGCATGTTGCACAGGAGCAAAATATATGTTGACGTTGATTTTAATGAATAAGATGAAAAGACGGAAACATCAAAAAAAGAAAGAAAGCTGACACGTATCTTGAGAACCAAATTTCCCAAATTCCCTATGAATCAGTGCTTCGTCTTCCAACCGTTCCTTTCTTGCAAAGATAACGTCATCTTTCTAATTTTGATTTATGGATTTTATTTAGCTCTATAAAGTACCACAAATATCGAAAGCGACCTCTTTAATTTTTTGTTACATGGATTTTGTTAAGGATATCGTCCGTCTATTTCCTGCCATTTGAGTTCACATGCAAGTTACCGCGGCGCGAAAATGCGTGGTTGGAATCTTTGTGGAATGACGACGACAGAATTGTTTATTCTTCTACCGAACTCACTTTAAACAAGTGCCGGCCAAAAAATATTAAAGCCAGTCGTAGTCTTGGTCAATGTGTGTGTGAGCAAAGGTGGCTCATATATATGTTGCTGACACTTTAATACCGATGTAATTTCAAAAGGCACGTGTGATGTGATTTATGAGGAATGTGAAGGCACAAAAGAAATCAGCCTCCCCTTCAAACGCAACAGTGTAAAAACTAACTCTAAGAAGAATCAAAGAAAAAGCTTCCTCACGTTACATCATTCCCAATTGTACAGTGCGATATAACCAATTTTATCTTCTGTTGCATGGTTGTAATAGCAGAGATATAGACAACCCTATAAACAAATTATTGCACACCACGTTAACAAATTAAGTTTTTACTTTTGTGTATAACTAAAACTATTTATTGAATCACATAACACCAGTTGTTAAGGCGTAGTTGAACCTAAACGACAATCAATTAACATAACTCGCAGATTTCCCGTCATACTTTGTTTGGAGGCTTCATCCAGCTCGAAATTCACCAACTGGTGGCAAATTAAAATAATCGCCTGCGTATGGTAATGTATACGTTATTCATATAGTTCGGTGGGTGAGATCAAGCAAGCAAGTGAGAGTTGTCAGTACAAACGTGCCTTCTAAGTTCCACCTCGTAATCTCGATTTATATCAGACGAGTATTCGCAAAGACATGCATAGATATGCGGAATATCATCTGCGGTGCAGGCAAATGCGGTCTGACCTTCATTTCAAACATCAAATCAAAACGATGTGTTTAAAAATAAATACGAATGAATTGCATCCCATATCGTTTATGCAGATAAGAGTAACGTCAAATCGACTGGTCTTAAATTGCCACTGCCAAGCATAAACCAATTCTTCACTTTGTGCTTCAAATGACACTGAGCATTTAACGGAAACCTTGAAGGTGATACCAATACTTGATATACGTAAACAAATGGGATTAATTCAAAATTCGCTTCACATATCCTCACAGCTATTTTTATTCTAGAGTTCGTTACAACAGTCAGGTTTTACTACGCCTAAACCTAGGTATCGCATAACGCTCACGCAATTTTTTTGTTCTGTAAATAGAATAAGTTTATATATATTGAGAGAGAGACATTTAAATTTAGTGATTTTGTATAATCCAAATATTCCTTAAAAAGTATTACCTCCATTTATAACAAACTCGGTAGCTAAGAATACAACTGGAACGACTGGAAGGTGTTTATTTCACACTAGTCACGTAACTACATGTGGTATGGAAAGGGAGGTATGAAGTCAAACAAAGTACAAGTTGATTAAGAAACGAAAACGCTAAACAGATCTTACTTTCAGCAGTAGAAAAAAATAGTGATGTCAACTTGGAGGCATTGTATATAAACGCAAACAACCCACGTCCGCCTACGAGAATTTCCGCTAACGCCACTCACATGTACGATTGCGAAACCAAGGAGGCAGCAGCAATCCCTCCAACACAACATGCGCACAAATACACGGAATAACGTCACCGAGGCGCACGCACTGCCTTCACTTAATTAGAACCGTTGTTGACAGGGCGCTCAACGAAGCACACTCTTGGTCGATGTTCTGGAAGGACAGCCATGGCCGGAAACGAGGCGGCTTTCTGCGCCTCGCCTCGAGGCAGAACGACTAAGCGAAGACTGTTGGAACTGGGCTGGTGTCCCGGCACGGTGCCTTCTTTTCGCGAAACTACTTCACCACTTCTCGTTGGATGTTTTCTTTAGGCAGTGCCTCCACTCTACTGGCGACGCGAGCAGTCTCGGGAGTTTGTTTATCTTGGATAGGGACATGAACCGTGGATTTCGATTTATCCGCAGACTGTATATAGGGGCCTCGTCCACAGGGTACGTATATCACACGACGCTCTCAGTTGGCGGCGATAGCTCCTTTATCGGGTCTAGGCGGCCCTGGCCTCCTTCGTGAGGACATTTGTATTGTTGTATTGGGAGTCCCGCTAATGCTTTCTTCAGAACTGCTCACACGGAATGGTGTGCAGGCCGTTTCGGTTTAAATGGAGCTGGAGTCCGTAAAGTTGGTTAGGCTGCTGGCTTCAGCAAAGCGATGCGATGCTCTTGAAGAGCTAACTGATTCGTACTGGAAAAACGCAAAGTATAAATCAGAAGCCAGATTCCCGAAACTTTCTTACGAGAAAAAATTTCGTAAATTTATCTTACGACAAAGTTACGAACATTTGAGTATTCCCGAATCGAAATGTTCTTAAGCTTTGCGTAAGTACTTTTTGTCGTTAAGTACGTTTTGGGAATCTGGCTTCTGTGTACATATATTCGAACGTTTTTTTAAACTATAGACAAAAGTGTGCATAAAATACGCATTATATTTTTTTGTTTTAACTTTAAAATATCAATGCTGCAATTTTTCGATTCGCACCTAATTCACTTTAAACCCGATATTTCGGTGTCCATAAGATATAAGTCATTGCATTTGTGCTTCTCTTCGCTCAATAAGAGTCGAACAAAAGGTGAAAAGCTGGTTCAAATGTTTACCTTAACTCGCTTCCAGAGCAACCAGCCTTGGGGTTCAAAATGGTACCCTTTGAATACGCCAAAGTGCTTAACCTGCTTCACACTGCTACATTTCATCAAAAATGTTACAATAATTCGCGCCAGCATTACATCATGTTTTTGTTGTTCTTGTTATTTTAGCTTGCTGAGTAGAAAAATTGATAGCTAAAGCATCGCAGGCCTGGCAGGTAACCGGGCACATCTCGCGCAAGATACTTTTGTGTATTATTTTAGTCGTCAAACAAGACTAAACCTGTTGTTGTTGTTGTTGTTTTTGAACACGTCACAACATTGTGGTTTGTTGAAGTCAGTATCCTCAAGCAGGCGTTATTGCCCCCTAGGCCTGTTTATTTCCTGCTACGTCGGTAGGCTTAACTCTGGTCTAGCAAAACGACCCCGATATGAGTCTTTACATACTGCTGGTGTGTATAAAAGTGAGTGGTCTTCGCTTCTGGCAGCGACTAGCAAAAAATCGCCCCTTTCCAGGGCACTCGTGGCGAAGGTAGTGGTAATACAGAATGTGATGTAGCGTCGAGGTAGATGCGATCGCTACGCGGCCGTTTCTGACGCCTTGGCGATGTACCTTCGGAACGAGGCACACCGACACGGGGATCATATAAGAGTGGCGCCGCGGCGTCCTCGGAAATATTCCCATCAAAAGAGCGCACCGAAGTGAAAAAAATAAGATAAACCAAAATAATATAAATAAAATGTCGCACGCTCTTGGCAGCAACGCTGAAGGGTTGAAGCTTGCTCGTTTACCACGTGCCAGAAGTAGAGCGCGTCGTTGGAATCGCTTTACATTTGATCCCGAGAACGCGATCAAACGTAAGGCAATGCCAGCGTACTTTAACATTACACGAAAATAATGATAACCTAATTTTCGCGAACGCTTATAATTTTCCGAATAGGCTATGGCAAAGGGCAGTATCAGGTTATGGTGATAATGCAATTATTGCAATGGTTTAAGCGAGATTGGTGTGTGTACTTTGTCCCCCTTGATTGCCTTCTCCGCGGATTGTTATCGTCAGTATCAGGTCTCTTTTTTGTGTCATGCAGAGATTCTGCATCAACAATTTGGCTGACGTTGCATAAAACACCCCATCTATAGACTAGGCCTGGACTTTTGGAACTTTTTAAAACAAAATGTGTTATATGGTTCCCCTAACCATTCCCGTTTTTTAGATTCGAGTTACTCACGTGGGTCACTCCATGGTGTCACCCGCGGGAGGAACTCGCATCTCTTCAAGCAACACGTGCGGCTGGCACTCGTGTTTAATCAGTGAGGAGACGAGCGGTGGATCAGTGTTCGCTGGAGTCACTGGAGTAGAAACCGGGATTGCTTAGGGGTGAACCGTATGAGACGTATTGCGTTAAAAAGTTTCAAACGTCTAGGCTTAGTTATACATGGTGCGTTTCATGAAACGTCAGCCAAATCGCTTTTTGTAAAATCTCTTCATCACACAAAAAAAGAGACCTGATATTGCTTTCTGTCATATAATTGTATGTCATATAATTATAATTATATAAAATTATAAGCGTTGGCGATAATAAGGTTGACATTATTTTTTACTAGTCAACTTTCTCTTTATAATATTTTATGGAGTGGTTTCAGTTAGAAATCGGCTAGGGGTTGTCCAAAATTACTAAATCAGCCCACGTTCTAGACATATCAAGGCAGGGGCAGCATTTTACGGTGCTCCCCGAAGAACACAATTACATAATTTGTTGGCGATTGTAGGTCTCCGTTTTCTATCAGACCGCATCCTTATGTTAGCGGTCCTTATCCCCATAGCCAAAGGGAACAACTAACGTACGCCGTCACAATGTTTTGCATTTCGGAGGTGAATGCAAAAAAATAAATCTTATTTTGCAATACTATGCGTACAGCACAACCTTTGATATTGCCAGGCTGCGCCGCACTTCCTTTCCTCCTACAAGGGAGGCGATGACATCTGCACGGTTTGGCCTCGGGCACAGGATCGCTATTGCAGAAATACTACGTCATAAAAAACTAAAACTTGAAAACACGTCCAAATCAACGGTTTGTTTGGAACGCCGATAAAATGCTGCACATCGAGTAGCACGTTTCTCTGGGCAAAAAATCTAGGTTTCCGTCTGGCGACCTAGGGCTCTGAAATCACGAGGCCGCCATTGTTTAACCAAACTTGATATTCTTTTGGCATATTCTGGGATTGGCATCTTTGGTCCCAAATTGTGTAAGTGTCTTAGTTAGGCTTCCCTGCCTGAATATACGGGCGTCACCTGGCACCTTTGGCACATATAGAGCAGTTTGGTATTTATTAAATTAAATAAAATCACTTTATTTCGCTGTAGCTTACACACATATGACGAGGGTTCAGGGAAAATAAGTTGCAATGTTGCGCTTGATGGGTTACCGTCCCCTGAAAGTTGAAACACTGGGCAAAGCGGCACTCACACGAATACAAGATACAATAAGAAAATTATACGAAATACACAATCAAATTATTTAATTTAGCGCGTAATAAAAAAATAACTCGCCCAACCATGCACACCGAAAGTAAATATATAGAGCAAACACAGTCATCGAAATCCTTATTACAAAATATTTTAGATTATACGAACATTTAATGAAAATACTTCAATGTAAGGGAATATAAAGCGTTTAAGGGTAACCAAAATGTGTTACTCAACGCTTGGCAATCACAATTATATTCTGGACGATGGGATGTGCAAGAGATGCCAATGGCGTGATGGGTGAGATGATACAGTTTTTTCTCTAGATCAACGAGGTCTCAAATAATTGCAATGTTTTCTCTTAAATGCCAACGTACAATCACGGTCCTATACACGTTAGCGCACTTCCCTCCTTAACTGCGGGGAAGTCGTGGTGGGGGAAAGTTAAAAGGCGGAATGAATACGAAAAGAGAGGAAGCGAGGAAAAAGGAAAAAATGCAGTGTGCTTTGGCATTTAAGGGCATCGACACGCGAGAGTTCATCTATGAAAGTAAACGTTAGATGTAACAGTGATCTTAGGCTTTATAAATTAAAAAAAAGAATTAAGGTCGCGTGACATATATTCGTATTATCATTACCTTTTTTAATACACTCAACCTGTCCAAGCTACTAATTGTGTTTGTTCCCCAGACAAAATATTAGTATCAAAGAACTCAATAAAAAAGGATATTATACGGAGTGTATTTTTTTTAATTCGAAGATATATATTTTAAAACAAAAACGAGAAAGGTATAGAAATGGGTGTCTCCACGTCGGATCGCACAATGACAGTCCGGGTAATATTTTGTTAATTATTTTATTTAAACTATTTAAACGTAAAATTCATGTTCTTCGGAGGTGCATGCAGCTATATGTGAACGTTGTAGATAATTTGATTCCGGATATTTAAAATTTCGAAGCTCGAGGCGTGGAGAATGTTGAGGTTTTACAATGGTACTTTGCATCAGCCGTCAATTTTGCACCGAAACTTGCATCTAGTAATATTATTCCTACTTAATTTATAAAAAAAATTACAACATGTGCACAGAAATATAAGAAATTACAATAGAATATTTCTATGCAAAAAAAAAGGTACGAAACATATAAAGTAAATGCATTTTAGAGACATATTCACAAATTATTTACCAACAAACTACTTCTGATAAAACGGCGAAAATGTATCAAAATATGCATCATTAATATTTATTTTCGGAATATAAACATATATGCTTATCCATATATTGTATTCGTGTTATTAATACAAAAACGCAGCTATTTTTCTAAAAGTACGGAAATTACACACCATAATTAAGAAGGATGACTCCATCTTTTATTTATTTTAAACTGTTCCTCATCGTCCGCATGAAGAAGGTACCAAAGGCAAAAATTAACTAACTTGGGAAGGCAAAATATTGAGTAATATATGATCTCCAAAAGAGGAAAACGACAACACACCTTCACTAAAATTGTGCCGCCTTGTCTTCTGTTATACGGGCTTTGCCGCATGACGTCGGCTTCAAAGAGACGTTTTCTAGCACAGACAAAGGCTGTACAGCGGTGCTGCTCTATCGTAGGGTGTGTATCAAGCTTAGCTTTACATTTTTGATCCCTTGCGTTGCCGCTTATCTAAACCTTAGAAAACGGCCCGTGACCACAGAATAAGAGAGTGAGCGCGACTCAAACCGGCCAGTTCTCGATCGGCGGTTTTCGGATGGAAAGAAACCGAGTTTCGAGCCGCAAATTCTGTTCTGGGTAGTTGGGCCCTCAGAGGTCACGTATAACTAAAACCCCGGCGAGCATAAATGCCCTGTCAGTGTCCCTCTAACGCCTGGACCATGGTCGCATTTCTTCGTCGTAGTTTTTTCGCTAGTGGTTGATTTTTTTTTTTGTCGCCCAGTCTAACTTTAGTTAGTGCCAGATCTGTTTCTGTAGACTTTCGCCAATTAACGCAAGATTAATTAACCTACAAACAAATGTTGTACGCTTCTTCAAAGAAGTGGGCAGCATGTAATATGGATGTCATGAAAATTGTCTCGATACCGCTCTCGGCCCCAGAACTTTTCCTGTGTTCCTACTTTGTAGTCTTTAATGTAATTCAGAACGCAGCAGTCCTAGATACTGGCTACCCATGGCTCCCCCTGTCGCTGTCTTCCCGGGAAATGTTCCGTATCATGTTGGCCCGAAGGCTTTTTTGTGCACGTCAGCTCATGTATTGCAGATCGGCGTTTCTTGCCGCATTTGAGTTCCAGCACGGCACGAACCCGTTTTTAAGCATTACGTGCCACGGAATTCACGTGAGAGTCTAGACTGCTGAAATGGCACTAATGAACGACCAAATAAATTAGGGTACTCACACGAACGCCTCTACATTCGCCACCTTGGCCAATTGAATTAAGGCACCCAAAAGCTCTTGCCCCGGCGTCTTCAATCTCAGTGGAGGGCGCGAAATTGGAAACGCTAATTTATGGTCAGCGTTTGGGGGTAAAATGACAGATACTGCGTAAGGACTGCCGAGTGAAAAGAGGGGGGGGGGGAGGTTCTTTACCTAAGGAGCCGCCGCGGAAGCTGCTGGGTAAAACGGCTCGACTTTGCAATTACCATCAGTGCCGCAAGCGGAGATGCGATTGCGGCAAGGATATTAGTCTGATCGGAGGCAGTGACCACAGATTTCAATTTCGACGTCCGGTGCGACTCAAAGGCAAACGTTTCTGGTGGTTCTGTTTCTCTCCGATATTGTTGCGCCTGGCAAGGCTCCTCGGTCCCTAAGGTATTAAAAATAACGCGATAAAACAATAGGGAAGGGCATCTGATATCACGTTGTTTGTAGAAAATGGCATACGAAGTTCCGTTTTCACAGCAAGGAAGAAAGTAAAAGCGAATTACTGTCTAAATTCTTCAGTTTTCTTTTTTAAATATTAGATCAAATATATATTCATGGGCAAGTTGTTGTTTGAATAATACCTACATTTTCAAATAACCAGTGCTTTGTGTCAGTCACACCTATGATTTGATAACAAGACGAATAGCCATTTTGGCGATTCACAGACGAGATGAATATCATAAGATACTGATGTTCTCCATACACTGAAAACTGCAATGAAAGCGAGCACAAAAGCAAAGATGTTTAAAACGACAGAGCACACATAAACGTAAGGTATCGTATGCATGAAAATTGCAACCGCACTCTTTAGAATCGTTTTCTATTCTTTGGATCGTTTCGTCCCACCGCCTATATTTGTTGAAGAATTACAGCAACACATATGATATTTTATAATATTTCTGAACGGCATGAGCCCGATTATGGTTGTCGCTCATTCCATTAAGATCTGAATAAATCAAACTTTCGTTTTATTTCTGGTCATAATTATTTATTCATAAATACAAACCCATCTACACATTAGTTTGGTTGTTTGTTTTTCTTTTTCTATAAGTAGAGTTGTTGTCATTGTAATTTCATAAATTTTAACCCAATAGAAAGATATCATGCTGGTCGCCCTGCATAAAGTATCATGCTTGTTTTCAATGCTTAGTGAGTCGGTTATATTGAGCAACTTAGATCGCCTCTCTACGTAGAGGCGGATCTAAGTAGCCAGCACCTTCACCGCCGGAGCTGATACATTGTTTCGCCTTCCAACAGATCGACTCCTTATCGCTGCCCTGTCATCACCCGTACCGCCACGTGCAGCGCCGCCACCCCTGCTTCCGGCGACGACAGCATCCGGTGTCCTCCTTCAAAAGGAAGACCACAGCGGCTGTCTCGGGCATAGAGAGGCGATCTAAGTAGCCAGCACCTTCACCGCCGGAGCTGATACATTGTTTCGCCTTCCAACAGATCGACTCCTTATCGCTGCCCTGTCATCACCCGTACCGCCACGTGCAGCGCCGCCACCCCTGCTTCCGGCGACGACAACATCCGGTGTCCTCCTTCAAAAGGAAGACCACAGCGGCTGTCTCGGGCATAGAGAGGCGATCTAAGTAGCCAGCACCTTCACCGCCGGAGCTGATACATTGTTTCGCCTTCCAACAGATCGACTCCTTATCGCTGCCCTGTCATCACCCGTACCGCCACGTGCAGCGCCGCCACCCCTGCTTCCGGCGACGACAACATCCGGTGTCCTCCTTCAAAGGAAGACCACAGCGGCTGTCTCGGGCATAGAGAGGCGATCTAAGTAGCCAGCACCTTCACCGCCGGAGCTGATACATTGTTTCGCCTTCCAACAGATCGACTCCTTATCGCTGCCCTGTCATCACCCGTACCGCCACGTGCAGCGCCGCCACCCCTGCTTCCGGCGACGACAACATCCGGTGTCCTCCTTCAAAAGGAAGACCACAGCGGCTGTCTCGGGCATAGAGAGGCGATCTAAGTAGCCAGCACCTTCACCGCCGGAGCTGATACATTGTTTCGCCTTCCAACAGATCGACTCCTTATCGCTGCCCTGTCATCACCCGTACCGCCACGTGCAGCGCCGCCACCCCTGCTTCCGGCGACGACAACATCCGGTGTCCTCCTTCAAAAGGAAGACCACAGCGGCTGTCTCGGGCATAGAGAGGCGATCTAAGTAGCCAGCACCTTCACCGCCGGAGCTGATACATTGTTTCGCCTTCCAACAGATCGACTCCTTATCGCTGCCCTGTCATCACCCGTACCGCCACGTGCAGCGCCGCCACCCCTGCTTCCGGCGACGACAACATCCGGTGTCCTCCTTCAAAAGGAAGACCACAGCGGCTGTCTCGGGCATAGAGAGGCGATCTAAGTAGCCAGCACCTTCACCGCCGGAGCTGATACATTGTTTCGCCTTCCAACAGATCGACTCCTTATCGCTGCCCTGTCATCACCCGTACCGCCACGTGCAGCGCCGCCACCCCTGCTTCCGGCGACGACAACATCCGGTGTCCTCCTTCAAAAGGAAGACCACAGCGGCTGTCTCGGGCATAGAGAGGCGATCTAAGTAGCCAGCACCTTCACCGCCGGAGCTGATACATTGTTTCGCCTTCCAACAGATCGACTCCTTATCGCTGCCCTGTCATCACCCGTACCGCCACGTGCAGCGCCGCCACCCCTGCTTCCGGCGACGACAACATCCGGTGTCCTCCTTCAAAAGGAAGACCACAGCGGCTGTCTCGGGCATAGAGAGGCGATCTAAGTAGCCAGCACCTTCACCGCCGGAGCTGATACATTGTTTCGCCTTCCAACAGATCGACTCCTTATCGCTGCCCTGTCATCACCCGTACCGCCACGTGCAGCGCCGCCACCCCTGCTTCCGGCGACGACAACATCCGGTGTCCTCCTTCAAAAGGAAGACCACAGCGGCTGTCTCGGGCATAGAGAGGCGATCTAAGTAGCCAGCACCTTCACCGCCGGAGCTGATACATTGTTTCGCCTTCCAACAGATCGACTCCTTATCGCTGCCCTGTCATCACCCGTACCGCCACGTGCAGCGCCGCCACCCCTGCTTCCGGCGACGACAACATCCGGTGTCCTCCTTCAAAAGGAAGACCACAGCGGCTGTCTCGGGCATAGAGAGGCGATCGAAGTAGCCAGCACCTTCACCGCCGGAGCTGATACATTGTTTCGCCTTCCAACAGATCGACTCCTTATCGCTGCCCTGTCATCACCCGTACCGCCACGTGCAGCGCCGCCACCCCTGCTTCCGGCGACGACAACATCCGGTGTCCTCCTTCAAAAGGAAGACCACAGCGGCTGTCTCGGGCATAGAGAGGCGATCTGAAGTAGCCAGCACCTTCACCGCCGGAGCTGATACATTGTTTCGCCTTCCAACAGATCGACTCCTTATCGCTGCCCTGTCATCACCCGTACCGCCACGTGCAGCGCCGCCACCCCTGCTTCCGGCGACGACAACATCCGGTGTCCTCCTTCAAAAGGAAGACCACAGCGGCTGTCTCGGGCATAGAGAGGCGATCTAAGTAGCCAGCACCTTCACCGCCGGAGCTGATACATTGTTTCGCCTTCCAACAGATCGACTCCTTATCGCTGCCCTGTCATCACCCGTACCGCCACGTGCAGCGCCGCCACCCCTGCTTCCGGCGACGACAACATCCGGTGTCCTCCTTCAAAAGGAAGACCACAGCGGCTGTCTCGGGCATAGAGAGGCGATCTAAGTAGCCAGCACCTTCACCGCCGGAGCTGATACATTGTTTCGCCTTCCAACAGATCGACTCCTTATCGCTGCCCTGTCATCACCCGTACCGCCACGTGCAGCGCCGCCACCCCTGCTTCCGGCGACGACAACATCCGGTGTCCTCCTTCAAAAGGAAGACCACAGCGGCTGTCTCGGGCATAGAGAGGCGATCTAAGTAGCCAGCACCTTCACCGCCGGAGCTGATACATTGTTTCGCCTTCCAACAGATCGACTCCTTATCGCTGCCCTGTCATCACCCGTACCGCCACGTGCAGCGCCGCCACCCCTGCTTCCGGCGACGACAACATCCGGTGTCCTCCTTCAAAAGGAAGACCACAGCGGCTGTCTCGGGCATAGAGAGGCGATCTAAGTAGCCAGCACCTTCACCGCCGGAGCTGATACATTGTTTCGCCTTCCAACAGATCGACTCCTTATCGCTGCCCTGTCATCACCCGTACCGCCACGTGCAGCGCCGCCACCCCTGCTTCCGGCGACGACAACATCCGGTGTCCTCCTTCAAAAGGAAGACCACAGCGGCTGTCTCGGGCATAGAGAGGCGATCTAAGTAGCCAGCACCTTCACCGCCGGAGCTGATACATTGTTTCGCCTTCCAACAGATCGACTCCTTATCGCTGCCCTGTCATCACCCGTACCGCCACGTGCAGCGCCGCCACCCCTGCTTCCGGCGACGACACCATCCGGTGTCCTCCTTCAAAAGGAAGACCACAGCGGCTGTCTCGGGCATAGAGAGGCGATCTAAGTAGCCAGCACCTTCACCGCCGGAGCTGATACATTGTTTCGCCTTCCAACAGATCGACTCCTTATCGCTGCCCTGTCATCACCCGTACCGCCACGTGCAGCGCCGCCACCCCTGCTTCCGGCGACGACACCATCCGGTGTCCTCCTTCAAAAGGAAGACCACAGCGGCTGTCTCGGGCATAGAGAGGCGATCTAAGTAGCCAGCACCTTCACCGCCGGAGCTGATACATTGTTTCGCCTTCCAACAGGTACGTGCAAGTCGTTTTACCAACAAACGCATCGTACCAGCTACTTAGATCGCCTCCCTATTTTGTAACGTCTGTTGTTTCGAGCAGTATGCCAACGAACCAAGAGCTGGCGAAAGAAGTTCAGCTACTGAGGGATGAGCTAAAAAATCGAAATGCTGAGTTAAAAAAAGAGTTTGATGTTGCAAACAAAGAAGAATTCCGCACTTTGAGGAACGAACTGCATGAGGCTCAGAATAGTCTGGCCTTCATGAACAAAGATATCGAAGAGCTGAAAGCAAAGTGTGATGGTTTGAGTGCAGACAACACAAAACTGAAACAGAGCAATCAACTATTAGAAACAAACAACACACAACTAACACGGCAGGTCGCTCAACTCGAGCAGTACTCGCGTCTCAACAACGTTGAGATCCGTGGCGTGCCCAACAACCCGACCGAAGATCTCGGGGAGCTTCTAACGCACATTGGTAACCACATCAACTGTCCCATCACTAAAACTGACATCGACATCGTGCACCGGGTTCCCACCCCAAGTCAACCAAACGCTCACAACATAATCGCGAGATTCATCTCGAGGGATCATAAGAATGATTTCCAAAAGAAGGCACGCCGCGCTCGCATCACAAGCAAAGATTTGAACCTACAAGAGGAACCGCGTCAAATCTTTTTCAATGATCACCTTTCTCCTCTAAACAAAAAACTCTTCTCTGCGGCACTGCGCCTAAAGAAAGAGAAGGAATGGATGCACCTGTGGACTGACCAATGTGTTATTAAAGCCAGAAAAACAAATGGGAGCTCAGTTCACAAGATCGTGTCTCAGGATGATTTGAGCGTCTTTGTCTAGCTTCTAAATCTTTCTGTGTCCCTCTTCATTTCTCACTTTTTCTTTTCCTTATGAACGTATCCTTGCTTGAACCAGACCTATTTTCCAGACAGACATCCACTTCATCAGAGTTATCGGTACTCCATCTGAACATCAGAAGCTTACGTAGTCATTATGACGATCTGATTTGCTTATTATCTACCCTAAAACATGATTTTCACTTTATCGCCCTTTCTGAAACATGGCTCAGCAATAACACGAATAACAACTTCAATATCCCTGGCTATCAAGTAGTATATGGTCATCGCCAACCACAAGAAATAACGTTTCCGTCTAAATCGCACGGGGGAGTTGCTCTTTACATAAAAAATACACTTACTTTCAGACTTCGAGATGACATTCATATATCATCTAATCTTTGTGAATCACTATTTATAGAAATTCCGCCAAATCCCAAATCACCTAGTGTAGTTCCCGATAAAACAAAAAATACACTCATTGGTGTCATTTACCGTTCACCAAATAATGCAGTTGAGCACTTCTTAGGCAGCTTAAATGAAACCCTCAAAAACATTTCTCAAATTAATTCGAATGTCATCATTATGGGCGACATAAACATTGACACTTCTGCTGATTCATCCGTCACTTACAGATACCTAGATACACTAGCCGTCTACGGACTACAACAATGCATAACAACAACTACCCGCTTTAGCGACACAAAACACAGCACTTTGGATCACATAATTACGTCTTGTCATCCAACAGACTTCACAATTGGCACTATTGCAAGCGACATAACCGACCATACACCCATTTTCGCTGTTTCTAATACACATAAGGTGTCACAATCGATAACACAAACTACTCAAATATACGATTACAACGTAATAATAAATACATTAAACACGAAGTCATGGGAGAGCGTATACCAGGCGCCCACGGCAGACCTAAAACTAGACAACTTTTTAGAAACACTAAAATCTTCCATTCAAATAGGTACGAAAACCAAAACCATATCCCGCAGATCAGTCAGAAAAAGCCCCTGGTTAACATACGGACTACAGCGATCTATCAATCACAAAAACAATATGTATAAAAAACTAAAACGCAATCCATTTAATCTAAGCCTTCAATCTAAATACAAATCGTATAATGTTTGTTTAAAGAGATTAGTTAACGTAGCTAAACAGCAGTATTTTTTAGTAAACTTTCTAGCGCCATTAACAATCCCAAAGAAACGTGGAAAATTATTAACTCTGCACTAAATAAGAGTACTACCGAGCAAACTGTGTCAGCCTTAAGCACCGACCAAGGCATAATTACGGACAAACAAGAAATTGCTAACACGCTCAATGACTACTTTTCAACTATCACTACAAACGTACAGTATCTTTCATGCACAAATCTATCCACTGGCACACCAAATATAGCTCGTAATGACACGACGTTTTTTCTTTGCCCTGTCGATCCAGAAGAAGTTCGTAATACCATTAACACGCTAAAAAATACTTCGTCGTCGGGGTGCGACGGAATACAGACGATAATACTAAAAAAATGTGGTTCCATCATCGCGCACCCTTTGGCTGATATTATCAACAAAATTTTCACGACTAGCTCTTACCCTGACTCACTCAAAATAGCAAAAGTGATTCCAATATTTAAAAAAGGAAACAAACTAAAACCAGAGAACTATCGACCAATCGCCTTACTTCCTGTCATTACAAAAGTGATTGAAAAACTTCTACTAAAGCGACTGAGCCTGTTTTTCTCTGAAAATAATTTGATCACTCCGTCACAATATGGATTTCTTAAAGGGAAATCAACAGAACTCGCGTTATTAAATATGGTAGAGAAAACAAAGCAAAATATTGAAATGAAGTTATTAACAATGGGAATCTTTGTAGACCTAACAAAAGCGTTTGACCTAATTAACCATGAACTTTTACTACAGAAATTAAGTGCTTACGGGGTTCGTGGTGTTGCTCTCAATCTAATCGAAAGTTATCTATCAAACAGATGCCAATTTGTCACTTTAGCTGGCACTATTTCAACAACTAAACCTATTACCATCGGTGTTCCGCAAGGTTCAATATTAGGTCCCTTTCTTTTTTTAATATATATTAATGACCTGGCAGCCTATTTACAAAAAGATTGTGTTCTTTATGCCGACGATACAAATATTTTTATATCTAATGCAAGCGTGACAGAACTATACATGGAAGCTAATAACACTTTAGAAAAGCTAGCTAAATGGCTAACCCATAACAAATTAGTTCCCAATATAGCGAAAACAAACTACATAATTTTTGCCCCGAAAAACAAACTAATTTTAAACACACCTCAGCTTTCGTTTGCAAGTATTAACCTAACTCGAGTGTACCATACTAAATTTTTAGGACTAACACTTGACCATCAGTTAACATGGCACCAACACGTAAAAGACACAACTAACAAGATATATCGAAATATACCGATTCTATATAAACTACGGCACATATTTTCCTTACGAACCCTCCAAATGCTTTATCATAGCTTTATTCATACTCACATTTCGTACGGGTTATCCATTTATGGATTGACATATAAAACAACACTAAAACCCATAGAAATTGCCCAGAACACGGCACTACGAGCAATGCTGTTTGTTAATAGGCGCGAAAGTGCTCAATTTGCGTACCGCTTCCTCAACATTTTAACAGTTAATCAATGCCTCGATTATCGTGTAGCATTATTAACATTTAAGTTCATCACCAATCAGATAACATGCTCTTCAATTAGTTTTACTCATCAAGATGTCATGTATCCTCTGCGTTCACATTCCCAAGCGTCACTGTCTGTACCACACATACGAACTAATTATGGCGCGTTCACCTTCATTTACATTGCTACTAAAACGTGGAACTCTCTACCACCCTGCCTAACTGCCATGTCATCATTCTATATCTTTAAACAAGCCATACGTGCACACATACTATCTGCATGATTCATCAACAATTTCTATGCCCCCCCCCCCCCCCCGATTCATTCTTCTCTCCTAGGCACACCTTTCACACAATCACACACACACACACACACACACACACACACACTGATATTGTCCTTTTTTTCTCGACTTTCTAGCTTTTCTTCTCTCTTTTTCACTTGGTTTAATATTTTGATTATGTACATACCACAATTGTGTTTCGTTTTTATTTTTAAATATTTTATATATAATGGTGCCAACTTGATCGCTGACT
>JAZHYW010032374.1:0-50086 GCA_037355805.1 Ixodes ricinus | reverse complement strand
GCTGCTACGCTTTCCCAATGAAAAAATGAGCACGAATTCCGTTTCCCTCCATGGCGACGTGGCGGCCAGACCGTACCTAGTCATCGAATTTCAAGATGCCCTCAAAGAACCCCTGAAAAAAAGTTTTTTTTTATAAAATACTGGGTGGGACACGTGTGTGAAAACATAAATTTTACGAAAAAAAAAAAACAATTCTTGAGCAATATTGACGACGCGAGACGTAATTTAGTCTTCAGTCACCTCCATTTCATTTTTTTTCTGCATTTCGAAAGCGTGGATGAGTGCTGGAAGGTCTTCGCCTTCACGACTCAGATGGTCATTCGAAAATGACTAGTGACGTCATGGACTTCGTAAGCAGAATTTCAAGTAAATCTCGCTGTCAATATTGCTCTATTTGTTCGCGTAAAAGTATTTTTCTTCACGCTTGTCCCACTCAGACTGGTTAAAAAACTTTTTTTAGAGGTTCTTTAAGGAGATAACTGAAATGAACGAGATGTTCTGATTGGAATAGTTTCAACTGAGCCACATGTGGATGCTGGCTCTGATAAGCATTCACCACGAAAATTTTGAAGACGGCTGGACAGCTCAAAGTAAAAGGAAAAAATGGCTTTGTGATCGATCCTAGCATGAAAGAAGTCAAGGCATTGTTGCTCTGGCTGCCGAAGTACCTAGAGGACCGGATTGCGGAAGTCCTCGCACCATAAAGCAAGGTACGGACCATCATGAGAGGAAAGTGCACAGCACAGAGCATCAAAAGTATGGAGACTAAACAGTAATAAATGCCTAACGCTCCACGACACTGTGAGTCCTTTAGACCTCACTCCTTTACCCAAGGTGTACGGCATAGAATCGTTTCTGCTCGAGCCTGAAAGACCACCACTGTATCTAAGTGTTAAAGAAGTTCGCCAAATCTGACACGATGCCACACTCCACACAAAATAAATTCCACTGAATTCAAAGGTAACGTCCAAAAAAGTGCATTGAAATCGTGAGTAAAGTCAAATTCTTGGGTATAGGTATCACATCCAAACTTAACTGGGAAACTTACTTAGATAACACGTGTGCCAAGACATACAAAATATGAAGCTTCTTAGGAAGGAAGCTAGGAGAATGTATTTGAAAGGTGAAGCTTGATACAGTGAAGCTTGTAGCCTATGAAAAGCTCATTCGTCCCACACTCGAATATGGGGTAATGGTCTATTTTGCCACGCGCGTCGCCGAGCGAGCGTGTTCGAGGCCAAGTGATTAAAAATATATATGAAAGTCTTAGCTAGACGGTTGCAAAGCGTTATCACATCCCTGGTAGTGCCGCAACAGACATAAGACAAATAGGGTCCACATTCGTGTTGTTTGAAGCATTTTATAATTTTTCAACGCCTTCGAGGGTTGTGTTGCAATGCTGCAAGTAGACCTATAGAACGCGTTTGATCGCGTGTCTCATGACGCTCTTTTTTGCATTTCGGAACACCGAAACGTCGGTCCTGTTATGTTATATGGGTTAAAGATGACTTACACGGATTGTATATTATCATTAATTGTTAATAAGAATGTCAGTGAATGTGGCAAATTCATTCTACTGTGATAAAGTTTTGTCCTGAATCACTTTGCTGTGCGCGATTTATTTAGAACCCTCAAGTTTAAAGCTTTTTCGTGACGGATTTATACGCGGGTTGAGGATAGAGTCAGGCGAAATTTGAGTCCTCTCTTACGCGGTCGATATAGCATTGTCTTTTTGTGATCTTCATAACAGTTTGCGTGAAGTTGTCTAAGTCGCGGCTTCATTTCTGCCGGGAAACTGGTAGTGTCATAAACTTGGGCGAATGTGCCGGGCTCTTGCACCGTTATGTGGTTTATTTTTTATTTCTTTGCGTAGTCTAGTGATCCAATATGTGCTGGTGTTCAATGGTAATGTGATAACTTGTACATTCCTTTCGTATACTCAAGGTGCACTTTTCCTTGGAGTATTTATGTTCAGTAATTCGCAAACGGCGGTATGAAGACCTGGTGGATGTTCTTTTACTCGTCCCTCTAAATTCCTGAACTTGCTGTGAGGGAGCAAAGAAGGACGTCCCAAAGAAGGTAAAAAAAATGCCGGCGATGCCTTCTTTATGCCAATTTTCGTTAAACTACACAGCGACGCGCGGCCTGTAAATTGGTGGCTTCATGAGAGAGTTCTGTTTGTCTCGTGGTCAATCAACTGTCTGCTATGTAATTAGCCCGAAACAATAAAACGTATATTCTCGATTGTTGGGAAGCGTTTTTTTATTAGACATTCTTCAGCGCATGCCAAAGAAAGACCTCCCCCTCATCCAACATGGCATCCATTTTTTGCCGTTGGATAATAAATGTGAGGTTTCGTACGACATGCTAATGCTCATCGGCCTCTGGAGGACGAGGACGTCTGTTAGCAACGCAGATATAAAACTGCGCCCTGCTAGAGACTATTCGATTGAAAGTGTCGCGAATATCCGTGAAGTCTGTTGCACTTTTTCAGAGCCTCCGGGTTGGATCTCTATTCTAGGAGCGTTGGAGTGTTTAAAACGATTTTAAAGTAGTCGCGTGGCCACACAGAGTTCTTCGCGTTCTTAATATTTGTAAGCGTGAGAGCGCTTTGTGTTGATCTTCGCATTGTCTAATTAGACAATAAAGAAGAAAAATAAAAACACGTACATGGCTTAGTGGTATCTGTGCTTGGTTTTTGCGCAGAGGACCCTAGCTCGATTCCTTGGAGCGGCGGGTCCTTTATTTCTTCTTTCAATTTAGCTTTCTCGTAAGTACGGAACATTGTCGTCTGATCGAGCTACGAATGTCCTACGCGCTGCAAGTTCTACTTCGAATATTCCAGAAGCCTACGCGGGTACATAAGGGATTCCGCGATACGTACCGGAGTCAGTCTCGCCCCAGCGTTCTACACTGCTGTTTCACAGCCATCGCCGCTTGTGACGCTAGGCTTTTTGTGTTATGTATTGGGCACAAGATCGACCCAATAAACGTTTAGTTGCTCCAGTTAATTTTCTAACTCATCTTTTGTCATTTATCACAATATTTAATGCTCCATATTTAAAAAAAAAAACATATAGAAAAAGCTAAAAAAAGAGAACGTGATTTTTTGTATATATTTTAGGCGCTTTCTTTCAGTTTTTTTTAATTGTTATGTACTGGCCGGTGGCCAACGATTGGTCGAGAATGGACTCTCGCACTTTCAAGAGCACGGGACAGGTGCACGGGTTTCGGGCCACGAGACGGGCATTCCAGACGCCATTGAAAGTAAAGTCCGGACGCTTGTCTACGTCGAGCTTGAGTGCTTGCCTGGGATACTTAATAACTTGCGATGAGGTAGGTCAACAGTCAACAACTTCAGCGGCCAAGAAGGCTTTTTAAGGCAAGCTGGAGGATTTCGACGGAACAGCTTGGACATCTTGGCCGAGCGCCTAAGATTTTACTGCGAAGGCCAAAAGCACGGGAAATGCAATAAAGAAAGTAGTGCTCCTGCTTACATTTTGCGGACGCAAGACCTATGAGGTTTTACGAGCTATCGTGGCACCAAGAACTAAAGCAAACGTCAGTTGTGATGAGTTCCTGGTGCTACTTCAGAAACAGTTCAACCCGTGGCCGTCAGAGCTGTTCAGCCAAGCAAAGTTTTAAACAAAAGACCAGCAGCCCGGGGAAACCTTTTCCAGCTATGCGGCGGCTTTGAGGAGGTTAGCCGAGGATGCAACTTCGGGATCCTTGTGACACCGGTGACCGCGACTTCTTCCATTTCAGCAAGTGTCAGTTTGGCTGCAACATCTACCGGCGCCGCTAGAGGAGAAGCACCTGCAGTTTCGGCGACCATAGGATTCACATCATGTAATCCGACCATGCTACCCATGAGGTAAAGCTCAGGGATCATTTTGTTTTAAGCATGCCCCGCATAACTGATGAGCATCTCTAGCAACGTTTGTTTGCGGAAACCAACCTACCTTTTGAAAAGGCATATGGCATGGCCGTGTGAACAGAAAGTGCCGCGCAACATTACCAAGTTATAAAAACACACCAGGAGCAGGTTCATTTGGTTAGGAAAGAACAGCTACCACCTAAGCAGGTACGAGTGCCGACTGAAGAGGGATCTACAGACATGCTACCGATGCCAAGAACAACATTAGGCTTACTCCTGCCAGTTCAGAAATGCACGGTGCAGCTTCTGCCACAAGTAGTTCCATATCGAAAATTCGTGTTTTAAAATGTCTAGAACGCAGCACCTATCACGGACAGCACACAGCCTCGATCAGCCAGGTGAGCTACTACCTGGTTTGGACGATGATCATTCGGATACGCCATGAAGCCTGCAAGAGGTGCATGTTGTTAGGGCATTGAGTACGCTGCCAAAGTTTTTGGTGACGCTCAGGATAGGATATAAAGAGCTCGAATTCGAAGTAGACTCCGGAGCTGCTTGCTCAATTATCAGCGAAGCTACATATTGCAATCTCTGGCCGAATAATGCCCCTAAGCTAAACCAGGAGGACCTGACCCTCCACCAGGGTCAGGCAAGGACTTACAAGTGCTTGGTATGGCAATTGTACGCGTCCGACATAAAGCTATGCATTACATCTTGCCTTTCGTATTGACACAAGGCACAGGCTGCAGTCTTCTAGGACAGAACTGGTTTCGAGACCTAAAGATCCGGGTGAGTGGAATCCACCACCTCGCCAACCATGGCAGCGTTGCAGAAGTCTTGAAGACACATGAGTATGTTTTGACACTAAGATCACGGGACACAAAGGGCTTCTAGTTAACCTGGAACTAAAAAAGGCACGACTCTCCACTTCCTCAAAGCACGACCCGTGCCGTCTGCACTGCGCACCGCGGTGGAGGCCAAGCTGCGGAGTCTCGAGAATCAAGGAATTTGGGAATCGACGCATCAGTCCGAGTGGGCCACACCGGTGGTTGTAGTACAAAATAAAAATGGCACTATCCGGCTATGCGCAGATAACCGAAGCACAGGAAACCAGGAAGCAAAGTTCGCAGTGTATCCCGCTCCAACTGTTCGAAAAAACCTGGAAAATTTGCAAGAATGTTTTCTATTTTCGACACTATTCCTCGCTCAAGCGTATCAGCAGTTGCAACTGACAATTGAGACGGCTGACGTGTTCACCATCCGAACTATAAAAGATTTCTATCGAGTCAAAAGAATGACATTTAATATCGCAACTGCTCCAGAAATTTTCCAAAAATCCATTGCAACTATTTTAGCAGAAATCCTGGGTATTGAGATAAACCTCAATGATGTGATTATCACAAGGGCAAACAATTAGAGCACATGACTAGACGGGACACAGTAAAGGCGCGTCTCGCTCAAGCTGGTCTACGACCAAATATATATAATTGTCGCTTCTCAGTGGAGCAAGTACAATACCTCGGACACACAATCGATGCTGCCAGCAGACACCCGACTGAAGAAAAACTCAAAGCTATCCACGAAATGTCGGAGCCGACATGTCGAACAACGCAGCAGTCGTTTCTTTGACTTCTAGCTTTTTACGACCTATTTTTTGGCAAATTGGGCAACAATTTCTAAAGATCTCTACGCACTGCTACAGAAAGGCATACATTGGGAATGGAAAGAAAATCATCGACGAGCCTTCCTGCAGCTGAAACAGGCCATCGCACAACGTACGGTCTTCGCTCACCACGACGAGAACTAAACCATGATCGCGTCATGCGACGCGTCCCCCTATGGTGTCGGCGCAGTATTTGCACAGCTAAATGCAGGTGGAAATGAGGCTGCGATCGTGTTCCCAACCGAGAACGCTCGGCAAAGCTGAATATAACCACTCGTTATTGGACCATGAATTGATGGCCATCATTTTCGCCATGGACCGTTTTCATCGCTATGTCCCGGGACGTCACGTGAAAATAACGACAGACCACAAAACATTGTTGCGGATAATGGGCCTGAAATACCCAGTACCGAATGTGCTTTAGCCACACACGACAGACTGATTAATCAACCTTGCGGCCTATGACTATGACTTAATCTACAGAGCGGTAAAACGCAATGAAAATGCGGACACTCTGAGCCATCTACCATTGCGAGAAACGCAGGACGAAGATGAGTTCAACAGCAATGTCCTGATGTTGGAGGCACAGACAAAGCCTCCCATGACTGCAAAAAACTGGAAGACGAGACATCAACTGCTGCCACTCTGGCTTTGGTCTTTAAAGCAGTGAAGAATGACGAGATAAAGGGACCGGTGGGCGATCCGTTCGACGCGTGCAAGCTCAAGGCAACTAAATTATTCATCCATCGTGGTTGTCTAGCTAGAGCGTGCGCGTGGTAATGCCAGCGTAAATGAAACCCTACGCTATACATTTTTACATTAAATAGACAGAGGCATCGAAACCATGAAGGCCTACGCCCGAAACTACGTGTGGTGGACCCCCGAACCAAAAATCCATCAATGTAACCCTGTTCGGCAGTCAATGTTTTCTAGTAGACAGCTGACTGTGCCTGACTGTACGTCAATCATGTCTGATTGGCCAACAAGTTACTCTGACTGACAGTCAAACTCCAGTCAGACTCCGCTTGTCGGCTTTCTGATGGTTTCCTGCTGCATTCGGCCGCCGTGAAATGCCGTCAAGATTTCTTGGTGACGATTTTGATTGTGCATCGATTGTCTCTGACTGTGCGTCAAAAAGCGTTGACATGCAGACAGACGTACGGTAAACTTCGTTCGGATACTACTTTTTCGTCAAATCTATGAATACGAGAAATAATCTATGCACAAGAAAACAATTTCGAGAAGTTAGCCATAAAACCGCTGATGCTAGGGATAAGACAAACAGGGCACCCTACAACCCTGATCAGAAGCCCGCCGAAACGCCGAAGATGCCACGTTCTACATTTGCTTCGCCAATAAAGGCTTCGGCGAGCTTCATGAACGATCGCTGTCGACTCGTTTTGTTTGCCCAGTTTTGCCAACCTGTCGGTCTTGCCCGGGCTCTACAATGTCTTATGTTTTATTAGAATTTCTCCTTGACAAGACCCAGTCTGTTGTGAGTTCCGACTATGTACGGAATTTTAGCGGTGTAGTTGAAGACGACAAGGTGTACCAGGTCTACTCGGCCGGAGACGCGCGAATAAAAGGAGGGTTCTACGACGCGAAAGTACTCTACATGGCAGGTGAGTAGAACTGAAGTCCGTCGATAGATGTACTAGTGTTTTGCATAACATGCTGAAGGCTTAACTGTATATGCAGCGGAAGCATTCTTTAGAGCGATGTACTCATTGTCAAAACCTCGCGCTGCAATACTGAAATGCTCTATACTCGGTCCGAGAGGTTTAGGCTAGGAAGTTTATACCTTTCTATCTGGTGTGGGCTATTAACCTTACAGCTGTGTCGCAGCTCATTATTATTGTTTCATGAAGAGCGCAGACAAAAAGCATCTGCGAGCGTAGTTCGGATATGTCTGCTGCTTGCGTTGGTCCGTGGAAGCCAGGGCTCTGTGTCGTAGCTTGCATGCTTGCTGTCTAGCTTTAAAGGAGTCGCATACGTTTTGTGAATTAAAATAAATATGGTTGCCCCGAAAGGTTTAGACATCGAAAGCGTTTCTCTGAAACATGCTTAGGGTGCATATGGGCCCGTTTGTAAACGAATGTCCCTTTTGCGTGAAAAACGCAAATTTCAAAAATGAAAAAAAAACGGAGGATGGGTACACATTTTTCCTAATTTTTGATGTCATGAATTGCATTCATTTTAAGGACTTGTGAACCGTTTTATTGCCATGCAAGATGGCCACCTCGGCTTATGAACCGTTTTAAAGTCATCCAAGATGGCCACCTCGGAATGGAAGCTTTTATATAAATGATGCCCTTGTTGATGAAATTCCATTCGCAGTGGCAGTCAGACGTCATCTGATGGAAGATCAGGGCACGTTCCACCAGGGCTGCTGACTGGCAGTCAGTGTCCCGAATTACGTATCTTGATGGAATTTTCAATAGGGCCGGTATTGACAAAGAGATCGAAATATATGTAGCTAGTTGTGAGAAGTGCCAAGCACACCACAAAGCACCGCCAAAAGCCACCAGTCCCACCTGGGACAGACCTACAGCACCATGGGACATCATTCATTTGGATTGCGCAGTGCTTTACATTCAAGACTTTCATACTTTATTGATAAATATAACTTGTTAACCCCATACCCATTTGGCTTCCGTAAAAACAAATCTACTGAAATAGCCCTACTTTAACAAAAAGAATACATACTTACACAGTTTGAAAGCAAAGCTATTGTTGTATGTATATTTGTGAATAATTCGAAAGCTTTCGATTTGGTAAATCATAATACATTGTTAAAAAAGCTTGCGTGCTACGGTATTCGTGGACAGGTGTTGTTGCTTTTGAAGTCGTACTTAACTTATCGAAAGCAGGTCGGTCAAATAAATAGTATGTGCTCCAAAATTCAACCCGTCCTTTGTGGCGTGCCTCAGGGTAGTATACTAGGGCCGCTACTTTTTAACATTTATCTTAATGACATTGTGAACATTAACCCTCTTGCCAAATTTATTATATACGCGGATGAGACAAGTATTTTCTTTTCTCGTTATGACATCCACAAGCTTGTAGACAAATGCAATTTTACAATGAAAGCCATAGAAAAGTGGTCGGTTTCTAATTCCATGCAGATAAATGAAGGAAAAACTAAAGCAGTCATGTTCAGACAAAAAAACAAGCCAGTTCCAGCACATAAAGATATCCTGAATTCACGTTCTATAGAAATTGTTGAACATTTTACGTGTCTAGGTGCCGTGTTTTCTGCCACTATGTCGTGGCATAGCCACATAAACCATATAGTAAATGAAATAGCTCAAATCACAGGCACTATAGGTCGTATTGAATACATCCTTTCCACGGAAATTAAGTTTCTTCTTTATAATTCGCTCTTTTACTCTCATCTAAACCATTGTCAATTGGTATGGGGAACAACAACATTTTCAAACCTACAACACGTTCATATATTACAAAAATTGTCTTCGGCATATTTACAATGAGCCTTATGGAGCGCCAAGTAATAACTTGTTCTAGCGCTCCCATGTGATAAAAGCATTCATTTTGTATAGATATCGATTAAGTTCGAGGTATAAATTAGAAACACGAAACAATATTACTAACTTACGTTATCTGGCTCATCTTCAAATAAAGAACATAACTGGTTACTCAACAACTCATGAAGAAAATTCGGTGGTGCGTACACCTTGTTCGAACTATGGAAAAGATTGCTTAAGTTTCATACTACCCTAGTGAAAATACACCAGGCCGAGCGAGGGCTGGTGTGACTTGATGTTACACCAGACTTTTTCACAGATGGATTTGGTGACATTCCTGGTGTTCTGGTGTGACACCAGAATTCAGGTGTGTTGGTGTGACACCAGAAACCTGGTGTCCTGATGTGACACCAGCATTCTGGTGTTCTGGTGGGACATCAGGTTTTGTTGTAATGTGATACCAGAGCACCTGTTGACTGGGTGTTGCCTTACTCACGAAAAGGGTACAATGATAAGTTTGACAACAACGCTGCTGTCATATTACTTTATTAAGAAGCAAAAAGCGCAACAGTAAAACTTCGGAGCTTTTACTGTTGACGGATCGTTGATCAACTGGGGTGTCGGAGTCTTGTGCACTGCGAGAACCGGACTTCTGTCGATCTGCACTGGCCTCTCAGCTTGCGGTTGCTTCAAGGAGTTACGCGAACTGGTCGTATACTCCGCGCCGGAAATCTTCTCTAAGGTCATCTGACAGATGGCCTCGATTTCTGTCCAGCTCGTCAGGAACTTCATTAATGAGTATCAAATGTTTCTTCGAGCTCACCGATGTCGGTTTGGTACGTGGCCAGCAGGAGGACAATCTCGTTAATGACTATTTGTTATGGCAGCTCGCAGGGTAATTATCTTTCGTATTGACGGTCGACGTCCTCTGCTTGTGTATGCATGATCTGGCAATTTACATAGTTTCCTAAAACTGCAATACTATGGTTATCTGTTGCTTGCCACCAGACCAAGCTCGTCGGAAGTCAAGAATTACCGCCCAACCGGCTTCGACTGACAACGGACTCTATTTTCGCAAACCCTAAACAAGAAGCCGTCGTGACAAGGAACGCACGATACCTGGGCGTCGAAATCGAGCACGGCTCTCTGATTGTGCTCCAAGCTGCTAATGCCACTGAGAGTTCATCGGGACCGCGGGGGACATCAATTTAGTGTAAAGATAGCCCGCCGCTGAGTGTGCGGCGACTCTGCGCCAAGACAGGCAGCAACATGCTCGCGGGATGCGCGCGCAAACTAATAAAGCGAGCACGTCGCGACTGAAGTCAACAAAACACAAGTCTGGTGCCACATCAACTGCTGTGTGCTACCAGCTGCCTCGTGGGTACATGAGCACCTTGTGGTGTAGATCACTTGACTCGTTTGAGGTGCAAATTAGACTCGATGCGGTACACCAGCTATTATCTGGTATGCTTCAAGTGCAGAACATAGCTAGTTACTCAACATTAGACATGAACGCAGATTCGGTGGTGCGTCACACCTTGTTCGAACTATGTGAACCAGGATTGCTTATAGTTTTCATTAGCTACCGTCTTTATTAAATAGATATAATCTTGTACATTTTGATTTATTTACCTGTAAGTACAGTGAACTCCGTAGAATGTATGAAACCAAGAAAATATGATGTTTTCTCTTTTTTGTTTGTTTAAATGTGTGTGCCCTAAACATTTTATAACCACAATGATCTGTTGCAAGGTATTGTTAAGAAGACTTTTGTTACGCCTTTTTTGTTTTTCTTTTTCTCTTCTGTGAATACTTTACCACGATGCTGTTAGCTGCCAATATTAAGGGTCTGTGGACTCGTCAAGCTGCAATGCTGTAGCTTTTTTCCACAGCTCCTTCATCTTCTTTGTAGAAGGTGAAAAAAATAACTAATTTGATTTTATTTCATTTGTAAATAAAAAAACTTGATTTTTTCGTGGTAGATGCTTACTCTAAATGGTTAAATGTTTGCGCAGTGTGAAACATGACGTCATCAACAGTTATTTGTGAATTACAAAAAAATTTGGCGACGTTCGCCATACCACGTAAAGTTATGCCGTATAACGGAACCACTTTTATATCACAAGAGATAAAAAAAAACATTTGTCTCTTCAATGGCATTACAGCGATAACAACCGACCCTAATCACCCTACAACAAACGACCAAGCCGAAAAAATGGTACAGCAATTAAAGAAGGATATGGCGAAGGATAAAAAGACGGTGTGAAATGTACGCTGGCATGGTTTTCATACACGCAGCGCGCATGGTACACTACGACGGGCAAGACGACAGAATGAATGATACGGTGTTGATACTTGCTATCACCACTAGAAAGATTTCTTCAGGAGCTAGTTATAATCCTCCAACAACGTTGACAACCTTGGTTTCGACAGGCACGAATGACTCTTCCGTTGGTCAGGCCGTGTGGATCAGGAAGTTTGCAAGTGGAAGGACTTGGACAGCTGGCGTCATTACAAGCCGTCAAGGTCGTGGATGATTGAAACCAAGGATGGGGCAGGAAAGACGGCACATGGATCATATTCGTTCGAGGAATTGCCCCTCGCAAAACAGAAAGAGCAGTACACCCACTCCAGTGCGGGACTTGATCCTGGAGCCCGATGAGCCGTCATCTGCACCCTCCGAAGCCAGAGATCGCACGCACACCTCCGAGGCCGATGACATCACGTCCGCCTCCGAGGCCGGAGCCGGCGCGTAATGAAACACACCAGCGCACCACCAGCCGTGTATGAAGACCACCAGAAAGATTAGGAATCACAACTAGGGATGCCGCGAACTTTTTCCGAATCGAAGGTTCGATGATCGAATCAAGCGGTTCGAATGGTTCGAAAGATTAATTTTCAAACTTTTCATAACGTGAATTTCGACCGAAGTCGAATTTTCAAATTTGTTAACCTAGGAGGATTGACAATTATTTTTTTCGAAATTTCGAACTTATTACGCCGCAAAATTTGATGCTTGTCGAACTTTATAATTTTATGAACTAAAAATTCGACGATTTTCGAACTTTCAAACTTCTTGCACTAAAAAGTTCGAAACTTTTCGATCTTTCAGACTTCCTACCATAAGAAATTCGGTAGTTTACAAACTTTCGAACTTAATCGTTTAAAGGAATCGAAAATTGTCGAACTTTCAATTCCTGAAAAGTCAAAAGTTCGACGAACTTCTAACTTTTAGGTAAACGTTTGAAGTCATTTAACTTCGAAAGACAGGCGGGCGGTTTCATTTGGATTCAAGCAGTGAGGTACATTCGTATATTTTTTTTCGCAGTTTTACATGCGGTGTTGCATTCCTTGCGGAAGACAATATGGTTTATTTCAATCATCTGGCATGCTTGGGTTTAAAGAAATAAATTCCCGAAGGAGCGAGGAACGTCGACGGGTTTTTGACAATTGTCGTTTGTGCCATATTTGAAGCGCGCTATAGCCGAAGGTATTTACAGTAGAGATGTTATACTTTTCAAGAAGGACCTATGTACAGCCTAGGTAAGTGTCGTCTTAAGATATGATTATTGGCGTTCAAGACGAGTTTGGAAGAGATATCCAAAAATGTATCTACGGGCAATTATGCCCTAAACTTGGTAATGTTTTCGCCTAGATTGTTTGAGGTATTTCATTTAAATTAAGACCACAAACAGTACATATCAATACCAACTGCAGAATACAAAATTATTTGTTTATTGTTTTTTACGTTAATAAATAAACTCATGTGGGAAGATTTCTAAAAAAATTTAAGTTCAGCACGTCATAAAAAACATTTTTTTTTTTTCACGTTTCACGTTTTTGGGACGTGTTGCTTATAGCCTGTACACATTTTGGTAGAGAGAAAATTGTTTCGTAGTTCGGGGCCTCTGAATATAAAGAATACGACACTTCCGGCGGATTTTTGATAGTTTTTTTCTCCAGCTTTTTTATATTTGAATTTATTGTTATGTTTATTTATTTATTATTTTTACCGGCACAGTTATTTAGAGTGAAAAGATATAGATTTGAACTTCCCAACCACCGCGCATTTGGAGAGTAGCGCCTTCTGACAATGAGTTTCTAACAATGACCATCAACGCAATCTTTTATGCAGTGATGAGCGACAGTAGTTACACATATGCATAAATAATTTAAGATTAAAATAACGCTCGACCATGCCCTCTTTCCCCATATTGTTTTCTTTAACAGTCTTAAATATTTAAGGGCGGAAAGACTGCCCCCCCCCTTCCCCCTAGTTTTTTTCTCTTCCGACGCCACTAGTATGGTAGAACGCTCCTCGACCTCAAGTTGTGTCAGCTTCGGTGCTTATTGCTCGGCGTTTCTTCCGTCCCGGAAAATAAACCTCCAAAGCAATTACAAACTATAAAATTGTCCAGCAGCAGGTGAGCTGGTGTATGTTGATGTTGATGCAAAATCCTGAAACTGGGAATGAAATTCGCAAGAAATATTGTAACAAGAAAGAAAAAAGGAACAGGACAACGTCTCAAACTCAGCTGAGTTGAGTTTAAGACGTTGTCCTGAGCTGAGTTTTCAGCTGAGTTGAGTCTGAGACGTTGTCCTGAGCTGAGATTGAGACGTTGTCCTGTCCCTTTTTTCTGTCTACCACTTTTCCTTACAAACTTCATTCCCAGTCTCAGGGATTTTGCATCATATACAAATTAAACTTACTATATGCCAGCGTCACTCGGGTGGCGTTTGATCGGATAACTACCAGCGAGCAAGGGTAGAGAGGCAGTTTGCCAAATCAATTCAAGATGTTTCTTAGCCGCAACCACCTGCCTGAACCTGGCCATTTTGAACTGGATGAGTATCGTTAAACAGTGTGTTCGTGTGATCACTACTGCGTGATGCACGTTAATGACCCCTCCGGGCTGGCGGTCACGATCACTGATCTATAATCACACGTCACTCTGCACTGGTAAATATTCCAGCACATACGGGACACTTGTCGTCTCATTTAATTACCTGACTAACTTCGCGCAGTCTAAATATCATAGCCGAACTTTTCTGAACCTGATTTCATGAAAACCAGTGTGGCGTGAGAACGTTATTTCAAACTAAAACAGTGGCGGAACATGAAAAGCAGACTTCGAACTTTGCTCACTTGGCATTAAAAAAAAAATCGAAACCTTCGAGCTTTTTTTTTGATTTAGCCCCAAAGGCGGGTTGAACCCTTTGAACTTTTCGAACTTTATTTAGAAAAAAATTTGAAATCTTCGAATTTATCGAACTGTATGTCTTGAAGAAATCGAAACATTATAATTTTTTGAATTTCAGATCCTAAGAAATTCAAAATATGAAATTCTCTCGAATATCAAGTTAGGGAAGTTCGTAGTCTTCAATTTTTTAGAACCTCAAGAAAAAAAAATCTAAATAATAGAACCCGAACTTTTAGACACCGTGAGAGCTTCGACTTTTCGAATTCGAAACTCCAAGATTTTGAAAGTTGCAATTTTTTTTTTAATTCGAACCTCCGTACGGTTGAAAACATCAAAACCTTTCAAATTCGAACATAAGTTCGGTTAAACAATATCGAAACCTTTCGATTTCTAACCTTGGGTGGTTCGCGTCATCCCTATTTACAACTAATTGTGGGCATAGTGTAATGAACCGTCCGGTGACCAGGATATGGCGTGAGCGAACTCCAGCGCTTTTAAGATCACGGGAGGGTGCGGGGCTTTTTGGGCTACAAGACAGGCATTGCGGGCGCGATTCAACTAATGTCCGGACGCTTTCCTACGCCGAGCTTGAGTTCTTGCCTGGGATACTTAACACTAGTATTACGATGATGTAGACTGGAATCGCTTGAGAGAAGACGCAGAATTGCTAGATTTAAATTTTTTTACAAGCTTTTCATTGATGAGTCTGGTTTAAAGTCGATATACATTTTGCCACCTCCTCAGCACTTAAAAAGGTTTAATTACTAAAAAAAGATTTGATCATATATGGCTTAAAATAATACATTTATGTAGTGATCGTTTTGTACGAACTATCGACGATTGGAATTCACTGCCGCCGTACTGGTTACGTGCTTCAACGTTTGATAGTTTGGTGCACCCACCGGTACACAGCAGCTCCAGTAATATGCACCAACCAACGGCTGCGATATGCAGCCCAGCAGAAACGAATTTAGTACTCCTGCTATAGACGCAAATGCGCAAAATCGCAGCAACAAAGCCAAGAGAAACTACCTTGAAGCATGCTGTACGACATCTACTATAACCGCCCCCCCCCTCCTTGAAAAAAATATTGTCCGTGGTTTTCGCATTGGTACTCTAAATGTTAAAGAGTTTTGTTCAAAGTTTAAATACTACTAAATATACACCTTTTCTGCGTGGGTGCCGCCATCTTCAATTATTGAACTTTCGTTATGCGTGAAAACATCGCTTTCTTCTCGCCTCGCCAGTAGAACGTGTTAACATTTTAATTGCAACCGTCAGTCGTTCTTGTTATGTCCCTTCTATACTTTTTTACTTATTCAGGGCTGTAATCTCTTGCTTTTTGTCCAGAACGCCTACCGGATATCGGGACAACGTGGCTGGGTGCGAGGCTAAACGAAAAAGGTGTATAGAGGCTAGTCGTTAAAGAACACTGTGATTTTTGGCGGTGCAGGGAACAATAGTGTGAGCCGATGAACAGGTAGAGCGAGTCTTACCATTATTTTAAAAGGGTACGATATGTGGGTAAGCCACGCCATTGGGTGTTGTGGGCACCCTGGCGGCTTCCCAGTCCAGTTGCCCAACTACGGGGCACAGGTGGCGAAATTCCCCGCGTGACGGCGGAGTCATGCCGGGAACGCACACATCGCGCGCGCCGCCCAGAGAACGCGGATCAGAAGCGGCACGAGGGCAGTCGGTGCCCGGACTCAAGCGCCGCTGGTAACGATATTAATGTATTGACCGTCTCGTCCATGCCCAATTAAATGCAGCTTCTTGTCCTTGAAACCGCATACTCTGTGTTATTCCTCCGGGTCTGGTATGCAGCAAAGCAAACGGAAAACAGTATTAGGGGTGTTTTCTGTTAATTCAAAATAATGTTGAGCTGTACCACTTCGCGCTATGAAGCGATCTTTCTGGTAGACATATGTGTCTTTAGGCTACAAATGATAAAAGCGGGTATTATTTATTTAAAACTTTATATACCACATTTTGCCAGTGAAAAAATTATATTATTCTTGGCGATATTAACTGCGTTGAAGGTAGAAATAATCGATTAGCTAACAATGCAAGTCTAAAAAAAAGTGAGTATTTATATCTTGTCTTAATTCGGGAGTGGGATGTGATTGATATTGTGAGCAGGTAATAAGCTCGAATGGTTATTTTTATTCTGGAAAATAAAAAAAAAACTCATTTATCATACAACAAACCCAATAAAATAAGAAGCATAAGTGTACAAACATACGCACTCACGGATGAGAAAATATAAGAAAATTACAAGTGGGGAGGATTAGGTCCAGGTCACGAGTTCGGTATGAATCAGTGGCCGCAGGATGGTGTAGATGCCCTGGGGTTGGGTTGAGTCATGTGGCAAGAGCGCTTCGGTTTTTAGGTACATCTTGGCTTTGGCGGGACCCTCGTTTGCAGCGGAAATTATCGTTCCTGTTGGCGCCAGATGTGAAGACCTTCCCTGCTCTCAAAGAAGTCAAGTCAGTCCCGGTTCGATGGGCGAGAAGACCCGTCGGGAAGCAGCGGATTTCGTTGGTCTTCTTTAGGTCCGTTGACGACAGAGGCCGAAAATATTCGCGCTGCCCAGCCTGATTCAATTGTCCCGCGCCGCTTACGTTCACGTCGCCTCTCGTTTTTTCCTTCTTCCCAAGATCACTACTTTTTCTTCTGCTCGGGATTTCTCATGAAGAGAGACCCCCCAAAACGTGTTTATGAATTTGTTTCTCAGATGCACAAGGAAAAAGTCACACACACGGGAGTTGATTCCTTGTCCTGTTTCCTAAAAAATATACTAAGTTTTAAACCACGGTATTCAACACTATCTAGACTGACATATACCATCATTTTATCTGAGCAGCGAAAGCATTCTTTACAATTCTAACAAATAAAACACGACTCAGGTAATCACCAAGCACCCCCCCCCTCCTCTTCCGTTGTCAGTTCCCTTTATGAAAAAAAAAAAACTCATACTCTTGAAAAAGCAGGCTCCACCTAAACAACCTATCGGTTAAACTTTAATTTAATGCAGGTACTGCTGGGCTGATTGCCAGTCTTAACTATGTACTTTCAGTGCACAGATACAAATAGAACTTCCAAATGACCCAGAGTCACACTAGAGGTTCCCTTTTAATGATGGGATCGTTCTTTTCCCTGGGCAGAAAGCTTCCTACTAGCACACACAATGGTTTGCAAGAGCGACGATTCTTCTGCATTCTCATAGTGCACAGACAGCTGTCTGAGGCCTCGGTTCGAAGTACAAACTTTCTGGTGAAATCTGGCGCCTTCAAAATTGGCCCAAGTGAAAAGGCTCCATTCAAACTCCTGGAAAACATTTTGTTTTGCTGTCTAAGATACCTTATTCGGCTCCTTCATTTTAGTCAACTCGACCAAAGGCAAAGTCTTCTATGCATAATTCGAATATGCTGCTCTTTCGCTTGCCTGTGACGCTTCTCCGTATGGTGTGAGCTCTGTCCTTAGCCACACCATGACAGATGGATGAGAGGCACCTGTGGCCTACTTCTTGCGAACACTAACTTCTTCTGAACAAAATATGCTCAAATAGACAAGGAAGCCCTTGCTATTGACACGAGGATCAAGAAATTTCACCAGTACTTGTATGGGCACCATTTTTTGATCTGCACAGACCACAAGCCTCTCCTGGGACTGATGCACCACAACAAGCCTATGCGACTAGTCATGTCCCCGCGGATGCTGCGATGGAGCCTGCTCTTATCAGCCTATTACTACGAGCTAGTTTATCGTCCGGGAAAAGAGCTCACTAATGCAGATGAACTTAGTCGTGTACCGCTGACAACTACTTTTGGAAAAGTCTTTGGAACACCCATGAACTTCTTGCTCTTAGAGGCGTCGCCAAACCCTCCACTGAATGCACAGAAGATTGCAGAGGAGACCCGTTATGACCCGGTATTATCAAAGGTCTTGTCATGCGTATTGAACGGTGGGTCAACCCTGCCATCCGACGAGAGTTTCCGGCAATTTCTCAAAGAAGGTACTAGCTATCAGCTCATAAAAACTGCCTTCTCTGGGGCAGTTATGTGGTGGTGCCACCTGCCTGTAGAAAGGAAACGTTAGCACTGCTTCACAACCGCCACCCAGGTATCGTGCAAATGAAAGGTGTGGCTCGTAGCTATGTCTGGTGGCCCTAATTGAACTCGGAGATTGAAGAAACGGCCAGGCTATGCTCTGTTTGTCAAGAGTCCCGCCATGCTCCTGCGAAGAGTCCGACGATTCCTTGGGAACGTAAAACCAAACCGTGGCCTTGCATTCATATCGACTTCGCTGGACCTGTGTATATTAAGACCTTCCTCATTGTCGTAGACAGCTATTCAAAGTGTCTGGAGGTCGTGCAGATGGCCTCAATGACAACGTCCTGTACAGTACGCCACCTTCGTGCTTCGTTTGCCACGCACGGGCTTCCAGATGTCATTGTGCCGGGTAATGGTGCGTCTTTTACGTCAGCAGAATTCGAAGAGTTTTGCTCCCAAAATCAGAGCCGACATGTTCGTGTCGCACCCTACCATCCGAGTTCCACAGGACAAGCCGAAAGAATGGTACAAACGGCGAAGGAGAACCTTCTTCGTATGAATTCCAACGACTGGTAGCTGCGCCTAGCGAGAATGTTATTTGCTCAACACTCAACTCTTCACTCTGCAACCGGGAAGACTCCAGCAGAGCTTCTCATTGGCCGACAGATCACGACTGCGTTGAATCGAGTGCACCCAGACCTGAACGATAATCTCAGTGCACGAAATGAAGATTCCTACAGGAATCAGTCCTCTGTTGATAGATTGCGGAGCTATAAACTAGGTGACGAGGTGTATGCCCGAAATTTTGCATCTGGACCTACTTGGATTTTTGGCAGTAGAAAAGCTGTTACAGGCACAAAATCTTATATTGTAAAAATAAATCAAGGACAGTTTTGGCGTCGTCACATAGACCAGCTATGCGCTCGTACTTCGGCTACTGTAAGTGGATCTGGTATAGTGGAATCCAGCTCATCGCCGACGCTGCCTTCTGTTCTGCCTGCTTCCCAACAGAGTTTAGAGCCAAACATGCCTCAGTGGCAGGTCTCACCTCAACCATCACCCAGGTCAACAAGTGAACACACCCCAGCGGCGATCCTCACCTCAACGGTCGCCAAGGCAGCAAACAAACTAGACCCCTAGGAGGATCTCACCTCAACAGTCACCCCGACTAGAAGCCTTAGCCACTCCAACAACACCGTTGCGGCGTCCAGCTGAAACATGTCAACTTCCAAGAGTGGATGCGTCATCTGGAGAACCAAGTATTTCGAGTGACGGAATCGCAATTTCTTTCCCAAATGAACATGCATCTTTTCCAACACAATTAAGACGTTCCGAGCGAGCCAGGACGCGTCCACGGTATCTTTCAGACTTCGTGTGAGTGAGGGAGGAGTGTGGTGTACTGGAGCAAGGCACGCACGGGCGCCACCCCTAGAAGAGACGAAGACGACGATGCCAGCTACAGTGTACAATTACCAGGGACTACCAATGCCAGCATAAATTGCCTTGCTACCTTAATACGAGTACTTATTAAACTTAAATGTTAATAATGCCACACAATAATAGAGGCACTGATTAACTGTTAAAATGCTGAGGAAGCGGTACGCAAATAGGACAACTAATAACAAAAATATAAAAATAATGTAGCTGCTGGCATCGACGACATTAAACCAGTTCCTATTAAATACATTTCCCAAGTTATTAGCAACGTCCTATCACACATCATAAACTGCATGTTAGAAACGGGTATATTTCCTGAGCAACTTAAAATTGCTTAAGTTACACCTGTCTACGAAGGGGGCGGAGAATTCTTACAAAATTTTCTACCCATTCTGGTCTTGCCTATATTCTCTAAATTATTTGAGGGCGTTATACAAAGAAGAATGGACCAATTTATCTCCAAGTATCATGTGATTAACAAATCACAATATGGATTTCAGAAGGTAAATCCACGAAGCAAGCTTTCGTAGAGGCAAAGGACAAAATATTATATACAAGATTGAGAATAAACTTTATACACTAGGAATTTTTTTAGATTTAAGTAAAGCGTTTGACATTATACAGCATGACATACTGTACAGAAAACTACATACAAATCGAATACGTGGAATAGTTTTGGATCTCATCAAAAAGTATCTTGAAAATCGATTTCAATTTGTTAAAATGAATAACATTGCCTCAGGTACAGTGGAAATAAACTGCGGAGTCCCACAAGGTTCGATCTTAGGTACCCTTCTGTTTCTTCTATATATAAGCGATATTACAGCAATCCCGGACTCCATGAGCTTATTATGTATGCGGATGACACTAGCGTATTTTTGCAAAACTCATCCAAAGTCCAGTTAGAACTATTGACAAATAGCTATCTTGCCGACCCAGCTACATGGCTTCAAGCAAATAAGCTAAATTTAAACACGAACAAAAAACGAAGTATATTCTATATGCACCTAAAAACAGAACGCGACAGTACCAACTTAGTTATGCATTTTAAAGGTGAAATTAAAGAACAAGTCAACGAACAAATTGTTTTTGGAGATTTTTTATTCAAGAGCTGAATTCGAACACACACGTGAATAAATTAAGCTCCGAGCTTTCACGATCGATTTGGACGTCTATATAAAATAGGGAACATGATGCCAACATGGCTAGAGAAAAACTTATATTATTCGCTCTTTTACTCTAGGCTCTGTTATTGTCTTCTAGTGTGGGGCGCGACATCGACCACAAACTATAACTCGTTGCTCACACTGAAAAAAAAGTTTCCCCTATTTGAAAATTATAAGGGTAAAATACAAGACCTGCACACTGCACCACTTTTTAAAAAATATAGCATTGTCACGCTTACGATGGGCCAGCTGAACAAAGAAACCACGCATAAAAACACCATTCACACTGCTGGACTAACAACTGTTTAATGATCTTCATTTTCTTTTCCTCTTTGCGAGTGATTGAAAACTTCTTTTTCTTTTTATCCCCGTAATTCCTAATTTCTTTTTCTTTTTCTTTTTCTTTAGGTCACTGTTCGATTTTTTTGCTTTACTGGTTTTTTTGGCGTCTCCTCATCCTTTTTTTTTTTTTTTAGGGGTGAGGCTGGCGCATTCTTCTTTTCTCTTATCCTTGCCCGGACACCGTGGCTCCCCGCAGAACGCTTCCTCCTTGTGGTCGAGTGCAACTGAAGGGGCTACTAATGAGTCCTCTCCGTTGTCCTTGATGGCTAGGGCCTCATAGCATTGTCAAGGTCAATCAGGTATATTATATTAAATTATTACAACTGATTCATAAACAAAAAATATATGTGACGGATTTAAGTGACGTAAAGCATGCATACCCTCTTCGACACGCACATAGGTGGCCCCCTCATACCCGTACTAATTATGGAACACAAACAATGGAATATCAAGTCAGTAAAGCTCTGCATAAAATTAGAGACCACATAGATTTAAATAAAAGTTTTAGTAAATTTAAAAGGGATCTCAGAGCACTAAAGGTGTGCTGTGATAACCCCTTAATATTTGAATTTGTATGTAATAACTAGTTGTTTTTCTGGTATATTCTGAAAAAAAAATTAATACAGTTTATTACTAAGCGTTAACTCTGTAAACTTGGTGCTGCTGGAAAGCGCTGCATTAGGGACAGAAACCTTGTCAATTTTTGAGCCTTCAGTCTCTGCCTCCATTTCGGTTGATTCTGGAAAAATAAACATTCTTTCATTCATTCATTCATTCATTCATTTGAATTGAACACTTTCGCGCCTATTAACAAACAGCATTGCTCGTAGTGCCGTGTTCTGGGCAATTTCTATGGGTTTTAGTGTTGTTTTATATGTCAATCCATAAATGGATAACCCGTACGAAATGTGAGTATGAATAAAGCTATGATAAAGCATTTGGAGGGTTCGTAAGGAAAATATGTGCCGTAGTTTATATAGAATCGGTATATTTCGATATATCTTGTTAGTTGTGTCTTTTACGTGTTGGTGCCATGTTAACTGATGGTCAAGTGTTAGTCCTAAAAATTTAGTATGGTACACTCGAGTTAGGTTAATACTTGCAAACGAAAGCTGAGGTGTGTTTAAAATTAGTTTGTTTTTCGGGGCAAAAATTATGTAGTTTGTTTTCGCTATATTGGGAACTAATTTGTTATGGGTTAGCCATTTAGCTAGCTTTTCTAAAGTGTTATTAGCTTCCATGTATAGTTCTGTCACGCTTGCATTAGATATAAAAATATTTGTATCGTCGGCATAAAGAACACAATCTTTTTGTAAATAGGCTGCCAGGTCATTAATATATATTAAAAAAAGAAAGGGACCTAATATTGAACCTTGCGGAACACCGATGGTAATAGGTTTAGTTGTTGAAATAGTGCCAGCTAAAGTGACAAATTGGCATCTGTTTGATAGATAACTTTCGATTAGATTGAGAGCAACACCACGAACCCCGTAAGCACTTAATTTCTGTAGTAAAAGTTCATGGTTAATTAGGTCAAACGCTTTTGTTAGGTCTACAAAGATTCCCATTGTTAATAACTTCATTTCAATATTTTGCTTTGTTTTCTCTACCATATTTAATAACGCGAGTTCTGTTGATTTCCCTTTAAGAAATCCATATTGTGACGGAGTGATCAAATTATTTTCAGAGAAAAACAGGCTCAGTCGCTTTAGTAGAAGTTTTTCAATCACTTTTGTAATGACAGGAAGTAAGGCGATTGGTCGATAGTTCTCTGGTTTTAGTTTGTTTCCTTTTTTAAATATTGGAATCACTTTTGCTATTTTGAGTGAGTCAGGGTAAGAGCTAGTCGTGAAAATTTTGTTGATAATATCAGCCAAAGGGTGCGCGATGATGGAACCACATTTTTTTAGTATTATCGTCTGTATTCCGTCGCACCCCGACGACGAAGTATTTTTTAGCGTGTTAATGGTATTACGAACTTCTTCTGGATCGACAGGGCAAAGAAAAAACGTCGTGTCATTACGAGCTATATTTGGTGTGCCAGTGGATAGATTTGTGCATGAAAGATACTGTACGTTTGTAGTGATAGTTGAAAAGTAGTCATTGAGCGTGTTAGCAATTTCTTGTTTGTCCGTAATTATGCCTTGGTCGGTGCTTAAGGCTGACACAGTTTGCTCGGTAGTACTCTTATTTAGTGCAGAGTTAATAATTTTCCACGTTTCTTTGGGATTGTTAATGGCGCTAGAAAGTTTACTAAAAAAATACTGCTGTTTAGCTACGTTAACTAATCTCTTTAAACAAACATTATACGATTTGTATTTAGATTGAAGGCTTAGATTAAATGGATTGCGTTTTAGTTTTTTATACATATTGTTTTTGTGATTGATAGATCGCTGTAGTCCGTATGTTAACCAGGGGCTTTTTCTGACTGATCTGCGGGATATGGTTTTGGTTTTCGTACCTATTTGAATGGAAGATTTTAGTGTTTCTAAAAAGTTGTCTAGTTTTAGGTCTGCCGTGGGCGCCTGGTATACGCTCTCCCATGACTTCGTGTTTAATGTATTTATTATTACGTTGTAATCGTATATTTGAGTAGTTTGTGTTATCGATTGTGACACCTTATGTGTATTAGAAACAGCGAAAATGGGTGTATGGTCGGTTATGTCGCTTGCAATAGTGCCAATTGTGAAGTCTGTTGGATGACAAGACGTAATTATGTGATCCAAAGTGCTGTGTTTTGTGTCGCTAAAGCGGGTAGTTGTTGTTATGCATTGTTGTAGTCCGTAGACGGCTAGTGTATCTAGGTATCTGTAAGTGACGGATGAATCAGCAGAAGTGTCAATGTTTATGTCGCCCATAATGATGACATTCGAATTAATTTGAGAAATGTTTTTGAGGGTTTCATTTAAGCTGCCTAAGAAGTGCTCAACTGCATTATTTGGTGAACGGTAAATGACACCAATGAGTGTATTTTTTGTTTTATCGGGAACTACACTAGGTGATTTGGGATTTGGCGGAATTTCTATAAATAGTGATTCACAAAGATTAGATGATATATGAATGTCATCTCGAAGTCTGAAAGTAAGTGTATTTTTTATGTAAAGAGCAACTCCCCCGTGCGATTTAGACGGAAACGTTATTTCTTGTGGTTGGCGATGACCATATACTACTTGATAGCCAGGGATATTGAAGTTGTTATTCGTGTTATTGCTGAGCCATGTTTCAGAAAGGGCGATAAAGTGAAAATCATGTTTTAGGGTAGATAATAAGCAAATCAGATCGTCATAATGACTACGTAAGCTTCTGATGTTCAGATGGAGTACCGATAACTCTGATGAAGTGGATGTCTGTCTGGAAAATAGGTCTGGTTCAAGCAAGGATACGTTCATAAGGAAAAGAAAAAGTGAGAAATGAAGAGGGACACAGAAAGATTTAGAAGCTAGACAAAGACGCTCAAATCATCCTGAGACACGATCTTGTGAACTGAGCTCCCATTTGTTTTTCTGGCTTTAATAACACATTGGTCAGTCCACAGGTGCATCCATTCCTTCTCTTTCTTTAGGCGCAGTGCCGCAGAGAAGAGTTTTTTGTTTAGAGGAGAAAGGTGATCATTGAAAAAGATTTGACGCGGTTCCTCTTGTAGGTTCAAATCTTTGCTTGTGATGCGAGCGCGGCGTGCCTTCTTTTGGAAATCATTCTTATGATCCCTCGAGATGAATCTCGCGATTATGTTGTGAGCGTTTGGTTGACTTGGGGTGGGAACCCGGTGCACGATGTCGATGTCAGTTTTAGTGATGGGACAGTTGATGTGGTTACCAATGTGCGTTAGAAGCTCCCCGAGATCTTCGGTCGGGTTGTTGGGCACGCCACGGATCTCAACGTTGTTGAGACGCGAGTACTGCTCGAGTTGAGCGACCTGCCGTGTTAGTTGTGTGTTGTTTGTTTCTAATAGTTGATTGCTCTGTTTCAGTTTTGTGTTGTCTGCACTCAAACCATCACACTTTGCTTTCAGCTCTTCGATATCTTTGTTCATGAAGGCCAGACTATTCTGAGCCTCATGCAGTTCGTTCCTCAAAGTGCGGAATTCTTCTTTGTTTGCAACATCAAACTCTTTTTTTAACTCAGCATTTCGATTTTTTAGCTCATCCCTCAGTAGCTGAACTTCTTTCGCCAGCTCTTGGTTCGTTGGCATACTGCTCGAAACAACAGACGTTACAAAATAGGGAGGCGATCTAAGTAGCTGGTACGATGCGTTTGTTGGTAAAACGACTTGCACGTACCTGTTGGAAGGCGAAACAATGTATCAGCTCCGGCGGTGAAGGTGCTGGCTACTTAGATCGCCTCTCTATGCCCGAGACAGCCGCTGTGGTCTTCCTTTTGAAGGAGGACACCGGATGTTGTCGTCGCCGGAAGCAGGGGTGGCGGCGCTGCACGTGGCGGTACGGGTGATGACAGGGCAGCGATAAGGAGTCGATCTGTTGGAAGGCGAAACAATGTATCAGCTCCGGCGGTGAAGGTGCTGGCTACTTAGATCGCCTCTCTATGCCCGAGACAGCCGCTGTGGTCTTCCTTTTGAAGGAGGACACCGGATGTTGTCGTCGCCGGAAGCAGGGGTGGCGGCGCTGCACGTGGCGGTACGGGTGATGACAGGGCAGCGATAAGGAGTCGATCTGTTGGAAGGCGAAACAATGTATCAGCTCCGGCGGTGAAGGTGCTGGCTACTTAGATCGCCTCTCTATGCCCGAGACAGCCGCTGTGGTCTTCCTTTTGAAGGAGGACACCGGATGTTGTCGTCGCCGGAAGCAGGGGTGGCGGCGCTGCACGTGGCGGTACGGGTGATGACAGGGCAGCGATAAGGAGTCGATCTGTTGGAAGGCGAAACAATGTATCAGCTCCGGCGGTGAAGGTGCTGGCTACTTAGATCGCCTCTCTATGCCCGAGACAGCCGCTGTGGTCTTCCTTTTGAAGGAGGACACCGGATGTTGTCGTCGCCGGAAGCAGGGGTGGCGGCGCTGCACGTGGCGGTACGGGTGATGACAGGGCAGCGATAAGGAGTCGATCTGTTGGAAGGCGAAACAATGTATCAGCTCCGGCGGTGAAGGTGCTGGCTACTTAGATCGCCTCTCTATGCCCGAGACAGCCGCTGTGGTCTTCCTTTTGAAGGAGGACACCGGATGTTGTCGTCGCCGGAAGCAGGGGTGGCGGCGCTGCACGTGGCGGTACGGGTGATGACAGGGCAGCGATAAGGAGTCGATCTGTTGGAAGGCGAAACAATGTATCAGCTCCGGCGGTGAAGGTGCTGGCTACTTAGATCGCCTCTCTATGCCCGAGACAGCCGCTGTGGTCTTCCTTTTGAAGGAGGACACCGGATGTTGTCGTCGCCGGAAGCAGGGGTGGCGGCGCTGCACGTGGCGGTACGGGTGATGACAGGGCAGCGATAAGGAGTCGATCTGTTGGAAGGCGAAACAATGTATCAGCTCCGGCGGTGAAGGTGCTGGCTACTTAGATCGCCTCTCTATGCCCGAGACAGCCGCTGTGGTCTTCCTTTTGAAGGAGGACACCGGATGTTGTCGTCGCCGGAAGCAGGGGTGGCGGCGCTGCACGTGGCGGTACGGGTGATGACAGGGCAGCGATAAGGAGTCGATCTGTTGGAAGGCGAAACAATGTATCAGCTCCGGCGGTGAAGGTGCTGGCTACTTCGATCGCCTCTCTATGCCCGAGACAGCCGCTGTGGTCTTCCTTTTGAAGGAGGACACCGGATGTTGTCGTCGCCGGAAGCAGGGGTGGCGGCGCTGCACGTGGCGGTACGGGTGATGACAGGGCAGCGATAAGGAGTCGATCTGTTGGAAGGCGAAACAATGTATCAGCTCCGGCGGTGAAGGTGCTGGCTACTTAGATCGCCTCTCTATGCCCGAGACAGCCGCTGTGGTCTTCCTTTTGAAGGAGGACACCGGATGTTGTCGTCGCCGGAAGCAGGGGTGGCGGCGCTGCACGTGGCGGTACGGGTGATGACAGGGCAGCGATAAGGAGTCGATCTGTTGGAAGGCGAAACAATGTATCAGCTCCGGCGGTGAAGGTGCTGGCTACTTCGATCGCCTCTCTATGCCCGAGACAGCCGCTGTGGTCTTCCTTTTGAAGGAGGACACCGGATGTTGTCGTCGCCGGAAGCAGGGGTGGCGGCGCTGCACGTGGCGGTACGGGTGATGACAGGGCAGCGATAAGGAGTCGATCTGTTGGAAGGCGAAACAATGTATCAGCTCCGGCGGTGAAGGTGCTGGCTACTTCGATCGCCTCTCTATGCCCGAGACAGCCGCTGTGGTCTTCCTTTTGAAGGAGGACACCGGATGTTGTCGTCGCCGGAAGCAGGGTGGCGGCGCTGCACGTGGCGGTACGGGTGATGACAGGGCAGCGATAAGGAGTCGATCTGTTGGAAGGCGAAACAATGTATCAGCTCCGGCGGTGAAGGTGCTGGCTACTTAGATCGCCTCTCTATGCCCGAGACAGCCGCTGTGGTCTTCCTTTTGAAGGAGGACACCGGATGTTGTCGTCGCCGGAAGCAGGGGTGGCGGCGCTGCACGTGGCGGTACGGGTGATGACAGGGCAGCGATAAGGAGTCGATCTGTTGGAAGGCGAAACAATGTATCAGCTCCGGCGGTGAAGGTGCTGGCTACTTAGATCGCCTCTCTATGCCCGAGACAGCCGCTGTGGTCTTCCTTTTGAAGGAGGACACCGGATGTTGTCGTCGCCGGAAGCAGGGGTGGCGGCGCTGCACGTGGCGGTACGGGTGATGACAGGGCAGCGATAAGGAGTCGATCTGTTGGAAGGCGAAACAATGTATCAGCTCCGGCGGTGAAGGTGCTGGCTACTTAGATCGCCTCTCTATGCCCGAGACAGCCGCTGTGGTCTTCCTTTTGAAGGAGGACACCGGATGTTGTCGTCGCCGGAAGCAGGGGTGGCGGCGCTGCACGTGGCGGTACGGGTGATGACAGGGCAGCGATAAGGAGTCGATCTGTTGGAAGGCGAAACAATGTATCAGCTCCGGCGGTGAAGGTGCTGGCTACTTAGATCGCCTCTCTATGCCCGAGACAGCCGCTGTGGTCTTCCTTTTGAAGGAGGACACCGGATGTTGTCGTCGCCGGAAGCAGGGGTGGCGGCGCTGCACGTGGCGGTACGGGTGATGACAGGGCAGCGATAAGGAGTCGATCTGTTGGAAGGCGAAACAATGTATCAGCTCCGGCGGTGAAGGTGCTGGCTACTTCGATCGCCTCTCTATGCCCGAGACAGCCGCTGTGGTCTTCCTTTTGAAGGAGGACACCGGATGTTGTCGTCGCCGGAAGCAGGGGTGGCGGCGCTGCACGTGGCGGTACGGGTGATGACAGGGCAGCGATAAGGAGTCGATCTGTTGGAAGGCGAAACAATGTATCAGCTCCGGCGGTGAAGGTGCTGGCTACTTCGATCGCCTCTCTATGCCCGAGACAGCCGCTGTGGTCTTCCTTTTGAAGGAGGACACCGGATGCTGTCGTCGCCGGAAGCAGGGGTGGCGGCGCTGCACGTGGCGGTACGGGTGATGACAGGGCAGCGATAAGGAGTCGATCTGTTGGAAGGCGAAACAATGTATCAGCTCCGGCGGTGAAGGTGCTGGCTACTTCGATCGCCTCTCTATGCCCGAGACAGCCGCTGTGGTCTTCCTTTGAAGGAGGACACCGGATGTTGTCGTCGCCGGAAGCAGGGGTGGCGGCGCTGCACGTGGCGGTACGGGTGATGACAGGGCAGCGATAAGGAGTCGATCTGTTGGAAGGCGAAACAATGTATCAGCTCCGGCGGTGAAGGTGCTGGCTACTTCGATCGCCTCTCTATGCCCGAGACAGCCGCTGTGGTCTTCCTTTTGAAGGAGGACACCGGATGTTGTCGTCGCCGGAAGCAGGGGTAGCGGCGCTGCACGTGGCGGTACGGGTGATGACAGGGCAGCGATAAGGAGTCGATCTGTTGGAAGGCGAAACAATGTATCAGCTCCGGCGGTGAAGGTGCTGGCTACTTCGATCGCCTCTCTATGCCCGAGACAGCCGCTGTGGTCTTCCTTTGAAGGAGGACACCGGATGTTGTCGTCGCCGGAAGCAGGGGTGGCGGCGCTGCACGTGGCGGTACGGGTGATGACAGGGCAGCGATAAGGAGTCGATCTGTTGGAAGGCGAAACAATGTATCAGCTCCGGCGGTGAAGGTGCTGGCTACTTCGATCGCCTCTCTATGCCCGAGACAGCCGCTGTGGTCTTCCTTTTGAAGGAGGACACCGGATGTTGTCGTCGCCGGAAGCAGGGGTGGCGGCGCTGCACGTGGCGGTACGGGTGATGACAGGGCAGCGATAAGGAGTCGATCTGTTGGAAGGCGAAACAATGTATCAGCTCCGGCGGTGAAGGTGCTGGCTACTTCGATCGCCTCTCTATGCCCGAGACAGCCGCTGTGGTCTTCCTTTTGAAGGAGGACACCGGATGTTGTCGTCGCCGGAAGCAGGGGTGGCGGCGCTGCACGTGGCGGTACGGGTGATGACAGGGCAGCGATAAGGAGTCGATCTGTTGGAAGGCGAAACAATGTATCAGCTCCGGCGGTGAAGGTGCTGGCTACTTCGATCGCCTCTCTATGCCCGAGACAGCCGCTGTGGTCTTCCTTTGAAGGAGGACACCGGATGTTGTCGTCGCCGGAAGCAGGGGTGGCGGCGCTGCACGTGGCGGTACGGGTGATGACAGGGCAGCGATAAGGAGTCGATCTGTTGGAAGGCGAAACAATGTATCAGCTCCGGCGGTGAAGGTGCTGGCTACTTAGATCGCCTCTCTATGCCCGAGACAGCCGCTGTGGTCTTCCTTTTGAAGGAGGACACCGGATGTTGTCGTCGCCGGAAGCAGGGGTGGCGGCGCTGCACGTGGCGGTACGGGTGATGACAGGGCAGCGATAAGGAGTCGATCTGTTGGAAGGCGAAACAATGTATCAGCTCCGGCGGTGAAGGTGCTGGCTACTTCGATCGCCTCTCTATGCCCGAGACAGCCGCTGTGGTCTTCCTTTTGAAGGAGGACACCGGATGTTGTCGTCGCCGGAAGCAGGGGTGGCGGCGCTGCACGTGGCGGTACGGGTGATGACAGGGCAGCGATAAGGAGTCGATCTGTTGGAAGGCGAAACAATGTATCAGCTCCGGCGGTGAAGGTGCTGGCTACTTCGATCGCCTCTCTATGCCCGAGACAGCCGCTGTGGTCTTCCTTTTGAAGGAGGACACCGGATGTTGTCGTCGCCGGAAGCAGGGTGGCGGCGCTGCACGTGGCGGTACGGGTGATGACAGGGCAGCGATAAGGAGTCGATCTGTTGGAAGGCGAAACAATGTATCAGCTCCGGCGGTGAAGGTGCTGGCTACTTCGATCGCCTCTCTATGCCCGAGACAGCCGCTGTGGTCTTCCTTTTGAAGGAGGACACCGGATGTTGTCGTCGCCGGAAGCAGGGGTGGCGGCGCTGCACGTGGCGGTACGGGTGATGACAGGGCAGCGATAAGGAGTCGATCTGTTGGAAGGCGAAACAATGTATCAGCTCCGGCGGTGAAGGTGCTGGCTACTTCGATCGCCTCTCTATGCCCGAGACAGCCGCTGTGGTCTTCCTTTTGAAGGAGGACACCGGATGTTGTCGTCGCCGGAAGCAGGGGTGGCGGCGCTGCACGTGGCGGTACGGGTGATGACAGGGCAGCGATAAGGAGTCGATCTGTTGGAAGGCGAAACAATGTATCAGCTCCGGCGGTGAAGGTGCTGGCTACTTCGATCGCCTCTCTATGCCCGAGACAGCCGCTGTGGTCTTCCTTTTGAAGGAGGACACCGGATGTTGTCGTCGCCGGAAGCAGGGGTGGCGGCGCTGCACGTGGCGGTACGGGTGATGACAGGGCAGCGATAAGGAGTCGATCTGTTGGAAGGCGAAACAATGTATCAGCTCCGGCGGTGAAGGTGCTGGCTACTTCGATCGCCTCTCTATGCCCGAGACAGCCGCTGTGGTCTTCCTTTTGAAGGAGGACACCGGATGTTGTCGTCGCCGGAAGCAGGGGTGGCGGCGCTGCACGTGGCGGTACGGGTGATGACAGGGCAGCGATAAGGAGTCGATCTGTTGGAAGGCGAAACAATGTATCAGCTCCGGCGGTGAAGGTGCTGGCTACTTAGATCGCCTCTCTATGCCCGAGACAGCCGCTGTGGTCTTCCTTTTGAAGGAGGACACCGGATGTTGTCGTCGCCGGAAGCAGGGGTGGCGGCGCTGCACGTGGCGGTACGGGTGATGACAGGGCAGCGATAAGGAGTCGATCTGTTGGAAGGCGAAACAATGTATCAGCTCCGGCGGTGAAGGTGCTGGCTACTTCGATCGCCTCTCTATGCCCGAGACAGCCGCTGTGGTCTTCCTTTGAAGGAGGACACCGGATGTTGTCGTCGCCGGAAGCAGGGGTGGCGGCGCTGCACGTGGCGGTACGGGTGATGACAGGGCAGCGATAAGGAGTCGATCTGTTGGAAGGCGAAACAATGTATCAGCTCCGGCGGTGAAGGTGCTGGCTACTTCGATCGCCTCTCTATGCCCGAGACAGCCGCTGTGGTCTTCCTTTTGAAGGAGGACACCGGATGTTGTCGTCGCCGGAAGCAGGGTGGCGGCGCTGCACGTGGCGGTACGGGTGATGACAGGGCAGCGATAAGGAGTCGATCTGTTGGAAGGCGAAACAATGTATCAGCTCCGGCGGTGAAGGTGCTGGCTACTTCGATCGCCTCTCTATGCCCGAGACAGCCGCTGTGGTCTTCCTTTGAAGGAGGACACCGGATGTTGTCGTCGCCGGAAGCAGGGTGGCGGCGCTGCACGTGGCGGTACGGGTGATGACAGGGCAGCGATAAGGAGTCGATCTGTTGGAAGGCGAAACAATGTATCAGCTCCGGCGGTGAAGGTGCTGGCTACTTCGATCGCCTCTCTATGCCCGAGACAGCCGCTGTGGTCTTCCTTTGAAGGAGGACACCGGATGTTGTCGTCGCCGGAAGCAGGGGTGGCGGCGCTGCACGTGGCGGTACGGGTGATGACAGGGCAGCGATAAGGAGTCGATCTGTTGGAAGGCGAAACAATGTATCAGCTCCGGCGGTGAAGGTGCTGGCTACTTCGATCGCCTCTCTATGCCCGAGACAGCCGCTGTGGTCTTCCTTTGAAGGAGGACACCGGATGTTGTCGTCGCCGGAAGCAGGGGTGGCGGCGCTGCACGTGGCGGTACGGGTGATGACAGGGCAGCGATAAGGAGTCGATCTGTTGGAAGGCGAAACAATGTATCAGCTCCGGCGGTGAAGGTGCTGGCTACTTAGATCGCCTCTCTATGCCCGAGACAGCCGCTGTGGTCTTCCTTTTGAAGGAGGACACCGGATGTTGTCGTCGCCGGAAGCAGGGGTGGCGGCGCTGCACGTGGCGGTACGGGTGATGACAGGGCAGCGATAAGGAGTCGATCTGTTGGAAGGCGAAACAATGTATCAGCTCCGGCGGTGAAGGTGCTGGCTACTTCGATCGCCTCTCTATGCCCGAGACAGCCGCTGTGGTCTTCCTTTGAAGGAGGACACCGGATGTTGTCGTCGCCGGAAGCAGGGGTGGCGGCGCTGCACGTGGCGGTACGGGTGATGACAGGGCAGCGATAAGGAGTCGATCTGTTGGAAGGCGAAACAATGTATCAGCTCCGGCGGTGAAGGTGCTGGCTACTTCGATCGCCTCTCTATGCCCGAGACAGCCGCTGTGGTCTTCCTTTTGAAGGAGGACACCGGATGTTGTCGTCGCCGGAAGCAGGGGTGGCGGCGCTGCACGTGGCGGTACGGGTGATGACAGGGCAGCGATAAGGAGTCGATCTGTTGGAAGGCGAAACAATGTATCAGCTCCGGCGGTGAAGGTGCTGGCTACTTAGATCGCCTCTCTATGCCCGAGACAGCCGCTGTGGTCTTCCTTTGAAGGAGGACACCGGATGTTGTCGTCGCCGGAAGCAGGGGTGGCGGCGCTGCACGTGGCGGTACGGGTGATGACAGGGCAGCGATAAGGAGTCGATCTGTTGGAAGGCGAAACAATGTATCAGCTCCGGCGGTGAAGGTGCTGGCTACTTCGATCGCCTCTCTATGCCCGAGACAGCCGCTGTGGTCTTCCTTTGAAGGAGGACACCGGATGTTGTCGTCGCCGGAAGCAGGGTGGCGGCGCTGCACGTGGCGGTACGGGTGATGACAGGGCAGCGATAAGGAGTCGATCTGTTGGAAGGCGAAACAATGTATCAGCTCCGGCGGTGAAGGTGCTGGCTACTTCGATCGCCTCTCTATGCCCGAGACAGCCGCTGTGGTCTTCCTTTTGAAGGAGGACACCGGATGTTGTCGTCGCCGGAAGCAGGGGTGGCGGCGCTGCACGTGGCGGTACGGGTGATGACAGGGCAGCGATAAGGAGTCGATCTGTTGGAAGGCGAAACAATGTATCAGCTCCGGCGGTGAAGGTGCTGGCTACTTCGATCGCCTCTCTATGCCCGAGACAGCCGCTGTGGTCTTCCTTTTGAAGGAGGACACCGGATGTTGTCGTCGCCGGAAGCAGGGGTGGCGGCGCTGCACGTGGCGGTACGGGTGATGACAGGGCAGCGATAAGGAGTCGATCTGTTGGAAGGCGAAACAATGTATCAGCTCCGGCGGTGAAGGTGCTGGCTACTTCGATCGCCTCTCTATGCCCGAGACAGCCGCTGTGGTCTTCCTTTTGAAGGAGGACACCGGATGTTGTCGTCGCCGGAAGCAGGGTGGCGGCGCTGCACGTGGCGGTACGGGTGATGACAGGGCAGCGATAAGGAGTCGATCTGTTGGAAGGCGAAACAATGTATCAGCTCCGGCGGTGAAGGTGCTGGCTACTTCGATCGCCTCTCTATGCCCGAGACAGCCGCTGTGGTCTTCCTTTGAAGGAGGACACCGGATGTTGTCGTCGCCGGAAGCAGGGGTAGCGGCGCTGCACGTGGCGGTACGGGTGATGACAGGGCAGCGATAAGGAGTCGATCTGTTGGAAGGCGAAACAATGTATCAGCTCCGGCGGTGAAGGTGCTGGCTACTTCGATCGCCTCTCTATGCCCGAGACAGCCGCTGTGGTCTTCCTTTGAAGGAGGACACCGGATGTTGTCGTCGCCGGAAGCAGGGGTGGCGGCGCTGCACGTGGCGGTACGGGTGATGACAGGGCAGCGATAAGGAGTCGATCTGTTGGAAGGCGAAACAATGTATCAGCTCCGGCGGTGAAGGTGCTGGCTACTTAGATCGCCTCTCTATGCCCGAGACAGCCGCTGTGGTCTTCCTTTTGAAGGAGGACACCGGATGTTGTCGTCGCCGGAAGCAGGGGTGGCGGCGCTGCACGTGGCGGTACGGGTGATGACAGGGCAGCGATAAGGAGTCGATCTGTTGGAAGGCGAAACAATGTATCAGCTCCGGCGGTGAAGGTGCTGGCTACTTAGATCGCCTCTCTATGCCCGAGACAGCCGCTGTGGTCTTCCTTTTGAAGGAGGACACCGGATGTTGTCGTCGCCGGAAGCAGGGGTGGCGGCGCTGCACGTGGCGGTACGGGTGATGACAGGGCAGCGATAAGGAGTCGATCTGTTGGAAGGCGAAACAATGTATCAGCTCCGGCGGTGAAGGTGCTGGCTACTTCGATCGCCTCTCTATGCCCGAGACAGCCGCTGTGGTCTTCCTTTTGAAGGAGGACACCGGATGTTGTCGTCGCCGGAAGCAGGGGTGGCGGCGCTGCACGTGGCGGTACGGGTGATGACAGGGCAGCGATAAGGAGTCGATCTGTTGGAAGGCGAAACAATGTATCAGCTCCGGCGGTGAAGGTGCTGGCTACTTCGATCGCCTCTCTATGCCCGAGACAGCCGCTGTGGTCTTCCTTTTGAAGGAGGACACCGGATGTTGTCGTCGCCGGAAGCAGGGGTAGCGGCGCTGCACGTGGCGGTACGGGTGATGACAGGGCAGCGATAAGGAGTCGATCTGTTGGAAGGCGAAACAATGTATCAGCTCCGGCGGTGAAGGTGCTGGCTACTTCGATCGCCTCTCTATGCCCGAGACAGCCGCTGTGGTCTTCCTTTTGAAGGAGGACACCGGATGTTGTCGTCGCCGGAAGCAGGGGTAGCGGCGCTGCACGTGGCGGTACGGGTGATGACAGGGCAGCGATAAGGAGTCGATCTGTTGGAAGGCGAAACAATGTATCAGCTCCGGCGGTGAAGGTGCTGGCTACTTCGATCGCCTCTCTATGCCCGAGACAGCCGCTGTGGTCTTCCTTTTGAAGGAGGACACCGGATGTTGTCGTCGCCGGAAGCAGGGGTGGCGGCGCTGCACGTGGCGGTACGGGTGATGACAGGGCAGCGATAAGGAGTCGATCTGTTGGAAGGCGAAACAATGTATCAGCTCCGGCGGTGAAGGTGCTGGCTACTTAGATCGCCTCTCTATGCCCGAGACAGCCGCTGTGGTCTTCCTTTGAAGGAGGACACCGGATGTTGTCGTCGCCGGAAGCAGGGGTGGCGGCGCTGCACGTGGCGGTACGGGTGATGACAGGGCAGCGATAAGGAGTCGATCTGTTGGAAGGCGAAACAATGTATCAGCTCCGGCGGTGAAGGTGCTGGCTACTTCGATCGCCTCTCTATGCCCGAGACAGCCGCTGTGGTCTTCCTTTTGAAGGAGGACACCGGATGTTGTCGTCGCCGGAAGCAGGGGTAGCGGCGCTGCACGTGGCGGTACGGGTGATGACAGGGCAGCGATAAGGAGTCGATCTGTTGGAAGGCGAAACAATGTATCAGCTCCGGCGGTGAAGGTGCTGGCTACTTCGATCGCCTCTCTATGCCCGAGACAGCCGCTGTGGTCTTCCTTTTGAAGGAGGACACCGGATGTTGTCGTCGCCGGAAGCAGGGGTGGCGGCGCTGCACGTGGCGGTACGGGTGATGACAGGGCAGCGATAAGGAGTCGATCTGTTGGAAGGCGAAACAATGTATCAGCTCCGGCGGTGAAGGTGCTGGCTACTTAGATCGCCTCTCTATGCCCGAGACAGCCGCTGTGGTCTTCCTTTGAAGGAGGACACCGGATGTTGTCGTCGCCGGAAGCAGGGGTGGCGGCGCTGCACGTGGCGGTACGGGTGATGACAGGGCAGCGATAAGGAGTCGATCTGTTGGAAGGCGAAACAATGTATCAGCTCCGGCGGTGAAGGTGCTGGCTACTTCGATCGCCTCTCTATGCCCGAGACAGCCGCTGTGGTCTTCCTTTGAAGGAGGACACCGGATGTTGTCGTCGCCGGAAGCAGGGTGGCGGCGCTGCACGTGGCGGTACGGGTGATGACAGGGCAGCGATAAGGAGTCGATCTGTTGGAAGGCGAAACAATGTATCAGCTCCGGCGGTGAAGGTGCTGGCTACTTCGATCGCCTCTCTATGCCCGAGACAGCCGCTGTGGTCTTCCTTTGAAGGAGGACACCGGATGTTGTCGTCGCCGGAAGCAGGGGTGGCGGCGCTGCACGTGGCGGTACGGGTGATGACAGGGCAGCGATAAGGAGTCGATCTGTTGGAAGGCGAAACAATGTATCAGCTCCGGCGGTGAAGGTGCTGGCTACTTCGATCGCCTGTCTATGCCCGAGACAGCCGCTGTGGTCTTCCTTTGAAGGAGGACACCGGATGTTGTCGTCGCCGGAAGCAGGGTGGCGGCGCTGCACGTGGCGGTGCGGGTGATGACAGGGCAGCGATAAGGAGTCGATCTGTTGGAAGGCGAAACAATGTATCAGCTCCGGCGGTGAAGGTGCTGGCTACTTAGATCGCCTCTCTATGCCCGAGACAGCCGCTGTGGTCTTCCTTTGAAGGAGGACACCGGATGTTGTCGTCGCCGGAAGCAGGGGTGGCGGCGCTGCACGTGGCGGTACGGGTGATGACAGGGCAGCGATAAGGAGTCGATCTGTTGGAAGGCGAAACAATGTATCAGCTCCGGCGGTGAAGGTGCTGGCTACTTCAGATCGCCTCTCTATGCCCGAGACAGCCGCTGTGGTCTTCCTTTTGAAGGAGGACACCGGATGTTGTCGTCGCCGGAAGCAGGTGTGGCGGCACTGCACGTGGCGGTACGGGTGATGACAGGGCAGCGATAAGGAGTCGATCTGTTGGAAGGCGAAACAATGTATCAGCTCCGGCGGTGAAGGTGCTGGCTACTTCGATCGCCTCTCTATGCCCGAGACAGCCGCTGTGGTCTTCCTTTTGAAGGAGGACACCGGATGTTGTCGTCGCCGGAAGCAGGGGTGGCGGCGCTGCACGTGGCGGTGCGGGTGATGACAGGGCAGCGATAAGGAGTCGATCTGTTGGAAGGCGAAACAATGTATCAGCTCCGGCGGTGAAGGTGCTGGCTACTTAGATCGCCTCTCTATGCCCGAGACAGCCGCTGTGGTCTTCCTTTTGAAGGAGGACACCGGATGTTGCCGTCGCCGGAAGCAGGGGTGGCGGCGCTGCACGTGGCGGTGCGGGTGATGACAGGGCAGCGATAAGGAGTCGATCTGTTGGAAGGCGAAACAATGTATCAGCTCCGGCGGTGAAGGTGCTGGCTACTTAGATCGCCTGTCTATGCCCGAGACAGCCGCTGTGGTCTTCCTTTGAAGGAGGACACCGGATGTTGCCGTCGTCGGAAGCAGGTGTGGCGGCACTGAACATGGCGGTGCGGGTGATGACAGCGCAGCGATAAGGAGTCGATCTGTTGGAAGGCGAAACAATGTATCAGCTCCGGCGGTGAAGGTGCTGGCTACTTCAGATCGCCTCTCTATGCCCGAGACAGCCGCTGTGGTCTTCCTTTGAAGGAGGACACTCGGATGTTGCCGTCGTCGGAAGCAGGTGTGGCGGCACTGCACGTGGCGGTGCGGGTGATGACAGGGCAGCGATAAGGAGTCGATCTGTTGGAAGGCGAAACAATGTATCAGCTCCGGCGGTGAAGGTGCTGGCTACTTAGATCGCCTGTCTATGCCCGAGACAGCCGCTGTGGTCTTCCTTTTGAAGGAGGACACCGGATGTTGTCGTCGTCGGAAGGAGGTGTGGCGGCACTGAACATGGCGGTGCGGGTGATGACAGCGCAGCGATAAGGAGTCGATCTATTGGAAGGCGAAACAATGTATCAGCTCCGGCGTTGAAGGTGCTGGCTACTTAGATCGCCTCGTCTATGCCCGAGACAGCCGCTGTGGTCTTCCTTTGAAGGAGGACACCGGATGTTGCCGTCGCCGGAGCAGAGGTGTGGCGGCACTGCACGTGGCGGTGCGGGTGATGACAGGGCAGCGAAAGGAGTCGATCTGTTGGAAGGCGAAACAATGTATCAGCTCCGGCGGTGAAGGTGCTGGCTACTTAGATCGCCTGTCTATGCCCGAGACAGCCGCTGTGGTCTTCCTTTTGAAGGAGGACACCGGATGTTGCCGTCGTCGGAAGCAGGTGTGGCGGCACTGAACATGGCGGTGCGGGTGATGACAGCGCAGCGAAAAGGAGTCGATCTATTGGAAGGCGAAACAATGTATCAGCTCCGGCGTTGAAGGTGCTGGCTACTTAGATCGCCTGTCTATGCCCGAGACAGCCGCTGTGGTCTTCCTTTTGAAGGAGGACACCGGATGTTGCCGTCGTCGGAAGCAGGTGTGGCGGCACTGCACATGGCGGTGCGGGTGATGACAGCGCAGCGAAAAGGAGTCGATCTGTTGGAAGGCGAAACAATGTATCAGCTCCGGCGGTGAAGGTGCTGGCTACTTAGATCGCCTGTCTATGCCCGAGACAGCCGCTGTGGTCTTCCTTTTGAAGGAGGACACCGGATGTTGCCGTCGTCGGAAGCAGGGGTGGCGGCACTGCACGTGGCGGTGCGGGTGATGACAGGGCAGCGATAAGGAGTCGATTTGTTGGAAGGCGAAACAATGTATCAGCTCCGGCGGTGAAGGTGCTGGCTACTTAGATCGCCTGTCTATGCCCGAGACAGCCGCTGTGGTCTTCTTTTGAAGGAGGACACCGGATGTTGCCGTCGTCGGAAGGAGGTGTGGCGGCACTGAACGTGGCGGTGCGGGTGATGACAGCGCAGCGAAAAGGAGTCGATCTGTTGGAAGGCGAAACAATGTATCAGCTCCGGCGGTGAAGGTGCTGGCTACTTAGATCGCCTCTCTATGCCCGAGACAGCCGCTGTGGTCTTCCTTTTGAAGGAGGACACCTGATGTTGCCGTCGTCGGAAGCAGGGGTGGCGGCACTGAACATGGCGGTGCGGGTGATGACAGGGCAGCGATAAGGAGTCGATTTGTTGGAAGGCGAAACAATGTATCAGCTCCGGCGGTGAAGGTGCTGGCTACTTAGATCGCCTGTCTATGCCCGAGACAGCCGCTGTGGTCTTCCTTTTGAAGGAGGACACCGGATGTTGCCGTCGTCGGAAGGAGGTGTGGCGGCACTGAACGTGGCGGTGCGGGTGATGACAGGGCAGCGATAAGGAGTCGATTTTTGGAAGGCGAAACAATGTATCAGCTCCGGCGGTGAAGGTGCTGGCTACTTAGATCGCCTGTCTATGCCCGAGACAGCCGCTGTGGTCTTCCTTTTGAAGGAGGACACCGGATGTTGCCGTCGTCGGAAGGAGGTGTGGCGGCACTGAACATGGCGGTGCGGGTGATGACAGGGCAGCGATAAGGAGTCGATCTGTTGGAAGGCGAAACAATGTATCAGCTCCGGCGGTGAAGGTGCTGGCTACTTAGATCGCCTCTCTATGCCCGAGACAGCCGCTGTGGTCTTCCTTTTGAAGGAGGACACCGGATGTTGCCGTCGTCGGAAGCAGGGGTGGCGGCACTGCACGTGGCGGTGCGGGTGATGACAGGGCAGCGATAAGGAGTCGATCTTTTGGAAGGCGAAACAATGTATCAGCTCCGGCGGTGAAGGTGCTGGCTACTTAGATCGCCTGTCTATGCCCGAGACAGCCGCTGTGGTCTTCCTTTTGAAGGAGGACACCGGATGTTGCCGTCGTCGGAAGCAGGTGTGGCGGCACTGCACATGGCGGTGCGGGTGATGACAGGGCAGCGATAAGGAGTCGATCTTTGGAAGGCGAAACAATGTATCAGCTCCGGCGGTGAAGGTGCTGGCTACTTAGATCGCCTGTCTATGCCCGAGACAGCCGCTGTGGTCTTCTTTTTGAAGGAGGACACCAGATGTTGTCGTCGTCGGAAGGAGGTGTGGCGGCACTGAACATGGCGGTGCGGGTGATGACAGCGCAGCGAAAAGGAGTCGATCTATTGGAAGGCGAAACAATGTATCAGCTCCGGCGGTGAAGGTGCTGGCTACTTAGATCGCCTCTCTATGCCCTGAGACAGCCGCTGTGATCTTCCTTTTAAAGGAACACTCTGTATGCTGCCGTCGCCGGAAGCAGGGGTGGCGGCATTGCACGTGGCGGTGCGGGTGATGACAGGGCAACGATAAGGAGTCGATTTTTGGAAGGCGAAACAATGTATCAGCTCCGGCGGTGAAGGTGCTGGCTACTTAGATCGCCTGTCTATGCCCGAGACAGCCGCTGTGGTCTTCCTTTTGAAGGAGGACACCGGATGCTGCCGTCGCCGGAAGCAGGGGTGGCGGCACTGCACGTGGCGGTGCGGGTGATGACAGGGCAGCGATAAGGAGTCGATCTGTTGGAAGGCGAAACAATGTATCAGCTCCGGCGGTGAAGGTGCTGGCTACTTAGATCGCCTCTCTATGCCCGAGACAGCCGCTGTGGTCTTCCTTTTGAAGGAGGACACCGGATGCTGCCGTCGCCGGAAGCAGGGGTGGCGGCACTGCACGTGGCGGTGCGGGTGATGACAGGGCAGCGATAAGGAGTCGATCTGTTGGAAGGCGAAACAATGTATCAGCTCCGGCGGTGAAGGTGCTGGCTACTTAGATCGCCTCTCTATGCCCGAGACAGCCGCTGTGGTCTTCCTTTTGAAGGAGGACACCGGATGTTGCCGTCGCCGGAAGCAGGTGTGGCGGCACTGAACATGGCGGTGCGGGTGATGACAGGGCAGCGAAAAGGAGTCGATCTATTGGAAGGCGAAACAATGTATCAGCTCCGGCGGTGAAGGTGCTGGCTACTTAGATCGCCTGTCTATGCCCGAGACAGCCGCTGTGATCTTCCTTTTGAAGGAGACACTCTGTATGCTGCCGTCGCCGGAAGCAGGGGTGGCGGCATTGCACGTGGCGGTGCGGGTGATGACAGGGCAGCGATAAGGAGTCGATTTTTTGGAAGGCGAAACAATGTATCAGCTCCGGCGGTGAAGGTGCTGGCTACTTAGATCGCCTGTCTATGCCCGAGACAGCCGCTGTGGTCTTCTTTTTGAAGGAGGACACCGGATGTTGCCGTCGCCGGAAGCAGGGGTGGCGGCGCTGCACGTGGCGGTGCGGGTGATGACAGGGCAGCGATAAGGAGTCGATCTGTTGGAAGGCGAAACAATGTATCAGCTCCGGCGGTGAAGGTGCTGGCTACTTAGATCGCCTCTCTATGCCCGAGACAGCCGCTGTGGTCTTCCTTTTGAAGGAGGACACCGGATGTTGCCGTCGCCGGAAGCAGGGGTGGCGGCACTGCACGTGGCGGTGCGGGTGATGACAGGGCAGCGATAAGGAGTCGATCTGTTGGAAGGCGAAACAATGTATCAGCTCCGGCGGTGAAGGTGCTGGCTACTTAGATCGCCTCTCTATGCCCGAGACAGCCGCTGTGGTCTTCCTTTTGAAGGAGGACACCGGATGTTGCCGTCGCCGGAAGCAGGGGTGGCGGCGCTGCACGTGGCGGTGCGGGTGATGACAGGGCAACGATAAGGAGTCGATTTGTTGGAAGGCGAAACAATGTATCAGCTCCGGCGGTGAAGGTGCTGGCTACTTAGATCGCCTCTCTATGCCCGAGACAGCCGCTGTGGTCTTCCTTTTGAAGGAGGACACTCGGATGTTGCCGTCGCCGGAAGCAGGGGTGGCGGCGCTGCACGTGGCGGTGCGGGTGATGACAGGGCAGCGATAAGGAGTCGATCTGTTGGAAGGCGAAACAATGTATCAGCTCCGGCGGTGAAGGTGCTGGCTACTTAGATCGCCTCTCTATGCCCGAAACAGCCGCAGTGGTCTTCCTTTTGAAGGAGGACACCGGATGTTGCCGTCGCCGGAAGCAGGGGTGGCGGCGCTGCACGTGGCGGTGCGGGTGATGACAGGGCAGCGATAAGGAGTCGATCTGTTGGAAGGCGAAACAATGTATCAGCTCCGGCAGTGAAGGTGCTGGCTACTTAGATCGACTCATCTATGCAAGAGACAGCCGCTGTGGTCTTCCTTTTGAAGGAGGACACCAGATGCTGCCGTCGCCGGAAGCAGGGTGGCGGCGCTGCACGTGGCGGTGCGGGTGATGACAGGGCAGCGATAAGGAGGCGTATATGTTGTAAAGCGAAACAATGTATCAGTTCCGGCGGTGGAGGTGCTGCCTACTTAGATCGCCTCTTTATGCCCGAGACAGCCGCTGTGGTCTTCCTTTTGAAGGAGGACACCAGATGTTGCCGTCGCCGGAAGGAGAGGTGGCGGTGCTGCACGTGGCGGTACGGGTCATGACAGGGCAGCTATAAGGAGTCGACCTGTTTGAAGGCGAAACAATGTTTCAGCTCTGGCGGTGAAGGTGCTGGCTACTTAGATCGCCTCTTTATGCCCGAGACAGCCGCTGTGGTCTTCCTTTTGAGGGAGGACACCGGATGTTGCCGTCGACCGGAAGCAGGGGTGGCGGCGCTGCACATGGTGGTACGGGTGATGCCAGGGCAGCGATAAGGAGTCGATCTGTTGGAAGGCAAAACAATGTATCAGCTCCGGCTGTGAAGGTGCTGGCTACTTAGATCGTTTATCTATGCCCGTGACAGCCGCTGTGGTCTTTTTTAACAGTTATAACTGAAGACTCTTCGTATGTTGTCCTTGGATTTGGTTCTTGTTCCTCGTACCGTTTGTGCATGTGTACGTGCTTTGTTGCAGGTCCAAGTTTTGTCTCGCAATCAACCTCGGTTCTTATGCGTAGAACTCTGTAGGGACATTTCCAGTTCAGGATTAGTTCAGTCTTCTTCGACGGTGTTAAGAGCAGGGCGCCAAATCTCTACTTTAAGCGCTGCTCCGTCCATTATTTCGGTCGTACATCTTATGGTACTTCTTTACAGTCGACAGGTTATGGTGAGCCAGATCCGTCGTATTTTTTAGAGATTGAGTAAATCTAGCCCGTACACGAACATTCTCTTGAGGTTTGTGCCCTGCTCGTCTTGCGCCTAAATTAATTGTAAGATCGTCAATAGTCCTTTAATATGACGACTGTAAATCAAGTCAAGAGGTGAAATATAAACTAGATTACGGCACTTCACGATAAGCACCAGGAGGTTTGCTATGTAGCAATCCCAAGACCTAGGCTTTTCTGTGCTCATCTTAGACAACATGTCTGTCTCGCATGGTGCCATTGTACCACTCTACTAAACAATTACACATTGTGTGATAGGGTGTGGCTTGCAGTTTTTTAATAAACAGCGGTCGAGTGAAGTCCAGCTTTTGACCAGATCTTGAATAGAGCTTGACCAGACCAGACTTGATCTGATCTGAACTGCATGGACAAACCTACACGAGAAAAAATCTCACATAGTCACTCCACTGTAGAACTGGAGTTGCAAGATGGGAATACCTTGGCATCCGGATACCGCATGAAAAAATCTACATTTGTCAATATGTCACGGTTTACACCCTCTGACGTAGCTGGAAGAGGATCTACTAGGATTAAGGCAACAGTTCCAAAAGAGGTGTCAATAATAGTTATCCTACACAGTGGTGGTTTTTTTAAGTTTGGACACAGCCTTTTTATACGCATCGCATGAATTTACAAACCCTTTGACATTGGCTTGCATTCCCGGCCGATAAAATGCATATTACACTTGGTCAGTGGTCAATCATATGCCTTGGTGTCCTGTCATCTCACTATAATTAGCTTCCTCTAGGACGTAGCCTCTCAACGATTCTAATAAAAGCACCTCCTTAAAACGCATCCCACATTTTCGCTCAAAGCAACGATACAAATGAAAGTTAGACAAGAAAAAAAACTCTTTGTGTACCAACACATGTTGTTCTCTGCGTCTGTTCAGCTCATTTAGGGCATGAATCGAGTGTAGCATCTTTTTTTATGTCGTAGCCTTTTAATACTTCAGTGCCAATTACCTTTACAATTTTACTAGGAGTCGGTTTTATCTTCGTAGAATTCGCTTCATTCGTAGAAATACTTTTTTGATGGCGATACAGTTTCGTGTGATTTGTGTGCGCGTTCCCCTATTTCTCTGATGACTTGCTTTCCCGGGCTGCCCATTTTACGCTTCGCTTATAAACATCTCATGCTCTTTCAGCGTTCCCGAAATTCAGGTCTTAAGTGGAGGCACTCGACACAATTCGACGAACAGGTCTCTTGTGAAATATAGAGAACGTAAGTGCACCATGGCTTCCGATGAGTCTTAAGATGTTCCATCTACTGGATTGGCGGCATTTTCCCCATGATATTGGAATCTACTATCAAGCTTCGTCGGATGATAACCGTGTTCCTAGCGGTGTCTCGTAACACACTTACCGAGTGCTCGTTTAATGGACCGCTTTGGACCGGCATGGTCTGTGCGTGGTTCAGTTCGCATGTTTCTGGGTGCAACGCTACTAGCGTTTCGTGTGACCGTCGCCACAGGAGGAGTTCAATTCTTTTGTCGATCCATCTGGAAGTATTTCTTTATTAGAGCTTTGATTTACTGATCACATTGCACATGACTTATCCTGTCGTTTCAGAGGCCTAGAGTTTTTATACCCGTCCGTCTCTTTTGTCATATGGCACACGATGGAATATATTCTGAATCCTTATTGTACACAGTAGAGCCTCGTTTTACATACGTCCACAAAACAAAGTCTTCAATCTCAGTAATAAAAAGACGTCCACATTTGCTTTGTTTGTTGAGAATTGCAGTAGTCTTTGCCTCTTTTTTTGAGTGATGAAAGGTATTTTAGCTGTCGTGCCATCTGCAGCCTCATCCATTCTTCTGATCGTCGTGCAGTCTCACTTACTAAAGAAGATGGCTGCCCTTGCGCGACACTGCAAAAGAAACTGCCCTCCTATATTGTTTTCCCCGCAATGCTTCATATCACGCAAGGGTTCCACCAACTTTCAGCGATATCTCAAAACAACCGCGGAAACGAACGGCGTAATGCCTTATCATCTCTCATTTATTGGGTTTTGTATTTTTGTATTTTTCGCGATATCTTTCTGAGGCGAAGTGAAATCTTTCAAGAAGTGCTTTGTTCGTCGCTTCATAGCTCATAGAGTACTTTGGTGATAATGCCATATACCTTGAGAAATTCTCCCGTGAGTGCTGAGAGCAGTCGCCCACGTCGGTACTGGTCAGTTCTCTTTACGAGCGATGCATTGGAATCGCATTAAATACGCGTCGATGTCGTCTCGGCAGTTACCAGAGAGATATATTAGCTTGCAATGACAAAGATTGCTCGTTCAGGCCCTCCCGTCATTGTCGCTAAAGGAGGTACCTCCAAAAGCAGTTTGCTTGTCGTCCTCGGCTAGCCATATTTGGATGTGAAGTTCTCGTTCTTCATTTCTGCCGTTTCGGTTAAATTAGTCCGCTTTTATGTCCTTCCCCTATCTATATTTTACCCCTACCAGCATGCTCTTCATTCCAAGTACTCGGCAGCTTTTTTTCTCTTTCCGAAAAACCTTTTCCTCGCGTGCCCGAATCATTTCTTTGCATTTATGATCATGTTGCTCCTCAAACCCATAGTTGCACAGAATTTCGTTGCACTCCTAGCTACTTTACAAATTCTATCATCGCCATATAATCTATTCTTGTAACATGGCCCTAGAAAGGATCCAAACATGTTTCAATTTGTAGGAGGACGTCAAATTGTCGTGGTGTACATTGCGACTTACAGATGCTAATAAGCTAGACGAGGCAGTTAAATGGATGAAAGAAAAATACTCGTCTATAGAAAAAGTAAAGAAAAGCATGAAGACACAAATATATACAATCAAGATTAAGAAATGATCGCAAAGGATTCGAGTTGGAGAGGGGTGGGGGTTTGGTTGAGCTGACGAGTTTGGTGTAGATCATTGGCTGCAGGCTGGTGTGATTGTCATGGGGTTGAATTGAGGCGGGTAGTGAAGAGCGCTTCGGTTTTGACGTCTCTCTTGGTGTTGGTCGGATCTTAATTTTTAACGGCTGTCGGCGTTCTTGCTGGGCGCCAGATTGGGAGACTGTTCCTGCCCCCAACAAACTGGAAGTCAGTCCGGAACGAATTGGCGCCGAGACCCGTTGGGATGCAGCAGACTTGTTTGGGCCTCTTGAGGTCTGGCCGACAACGGAGGTACAGCGCTTTCGCACTTCCCAGCATGGCTCGATTTCCCCGCCGGTCACACTCACACCGATGATCTTTTTTTTCTCTCACGTGCACGTTTTATCTCTTCTGTTTAGAGTCGGCCATGACATTTACACGCTCGGTTAGGTAGGGTGTATTGCTATTTAGAGCTCATATGCAAATTGCGCACAAATGACTTTGAACCTGTATTCTTTTCAGACGACTGGATGGTCTCTAACAATATGCCAGATTTCTTGAAAATCTAAGTACATCGATGGGATGCTATGGAAGCTTAACTCCATGCTCATTTAAAACTAAACGTACATAGCTCACACTCGGAAACCTCTTAAAATTATTGCGAATCGGTACCGTCACTATAGTATGCTTTGGGAGCGTTGCAAGAAATAAGTAAAACCACTCGCAATCGATATATCCACTGCTCCATAAACAGACAAAAAATGTGTTCTTCCATAAACAAAACGGCAAAGAACTACTGAATGACCTGCGTCTCTTCCACCAGCTCCATTACACTGTTCCACTACAATGGGAGAAATATAATATTTAATTTAAAGCTCAACTAGATAGTTGGCCTTAAAAGGGCAATCAGGAAGTTAAGCACACTCCCGAGCGAAGCGCTTCTTCCTTGGGGAGCAGTCTAAAAAAGAAAAAGGCAGATTAAAAACATTACGTCATGACGAAGGCCATATCTTTAGAAATCGAACATAAGGATGTGATGGTCACCGATAAACACGAGACCGTGTATCTGTTTGTTGAATATTGGCGGACCCGAGAAAAAACGCCCCTCGGAGCTGATAGAGTCGCCCAAGCGATTAGGCGAACACAATTTATATAGTCTAGAAGGCGTCATGAGTCTATAAAAAAAAACATTCTATTAACTTATTCGCTAAAGAGAAAAAAATTATTGGCCCTGGCGGTAATATTTATCATTTCTAAACTGCCCATAAATATAAAATAGACCAACATTTCCAAGAAGCTTTCTGAGAAACGTACAATCTAGGTGAAATGCCACTTTCCTTTTCCACACTGCCTTATTTCTAAACAATAAAAACCACAACCAAATTCGCCATGTCGCTGGACACCGTCCTATCACTCTGTGCATTGTAGATTATAAAATATTTACTAAGATATTGCCATATATATTACATGGGTTAATCTCGGATCTATTGAGTAATTACCGAAGATATAGAATTACGGGAATGGCTATATAAAACATTCACGAGGCTTGCAGAACTTTAAATATTTGTCCTACCAAAGCAACCAGGAGGATGTTTTACAATAAATCTCAAACACTGTTTGATGGTGTTTTTATTGGGCACAATTGAAATTTTGAAGTACGATGTTGCTGGTAAAATAATTCTAAAAGAAGTAAACTTTCCGTACAAAAGGTGACATTCAAGAATAATACTAGATAATAGAGTGTCCGAAAGCATCTTGGCTAACACGTTAGTAATTGGCAAGGACTCCCTCTGTCTCTCTCGTTTTTTGCTTTCCACAAGGAGCCCCTTTACCAAGGCATCATTCGGAGCGTGAGCGCGAAACGCTACGCCTTCTTTGGTGCAAAAAACAAGATTCAGCCAACAGTGACCACATTGCCTAGATTTGCAGATACAAGCCACCTGTCATCTACGCAGTTGCATTGACGTGCGATTTGTGCCAAGGCGCCACCGTAGTTGCACTACACCTGCACAAGGGCTGACATTTTTGGCACGGTTGCTGGGCGAAGACACGCTACAAAGACCCCCTTCCAAATACCTAGGAGTGCGTACGCAGCGTATTAGAAAGGACACAACCTATTGGTTAGATGTTGCAACATATCTTGTTCAGGGCGCGAAGCGTTGGGCACATCGACGCGTATCCATATTCACAAGGTCCACCATACCCAACGCATTTCTCGTGGCTACTCTTTGGTACGTCTTGTAAGATATGCACTGTGCAAGGCGAAATATCCAAATGTTCGACACGCTAATCACGGTATTTATCAGGAAACCAAATTGGGAATCAAAGCGACGAGACAACATTTTCCGTCTCATCTTAGATTGCGGCATTGGGTTCCCGCACCTTTTTATCCCCCAACCGGGAGCACGGTTTTTAATTTTGAGAGGTCGGGATACTCCACTCGTTTGGGAGTTTATCCTTTTTACATCGGCATCCTACCTTTCGACTTTTGGGATTTTTCTCCAGGACACCAGTCACCAATGCTAGTGGAGTAACATCATAAAAAAATGTTAATGCTTTTCACATTTTAACTGCCAGAGTTTTAAGAGATCTACTTGGGATTGTGTCAAGAAAATATTTATCTGCAGACCCTGTAGTGTTTTTAACCCAGTACTAACTTATCGCACAATTATCAGTACAGCCCAAGTCATGACGTATTATATCGCTCTCAAAAAGCTGCGCGCCCTGCCTAGCAGCCAAACAATTGTTAGTGTTGTATTCTGGCATCCTTCGGAATAAAATAAGGTTCAAAAAACATTATTTTAGGTTTTTTTATGGACCGAAGACTGCTTAACGTACAGTGTGTAGGACACTCCCAAACACGCTTTTATTGACCGTTAGGATGCAATATTTGTTTGGACTTCGTGAACGCACGTTTAGAAAAACAATTTAGTTATTCACGAGAGTCGAAAATCCTGCCGGGCTCGTGGAGGGACCCTGTCCCGTATGTCATCACTATAGTTATGGGTTTGTATATTGTGTAGATATAACGAATGGATGTCCGAAATGCTGTGGAAGGAACAAACTCTGCGTTCTATTTTATTCAGTGTGTAGCACAAAATTGACAGTTTGAATGAATGTATCGATATTGTGCCTGACTGGTTGCCATTGTAAAACTGTTCAGTGAATAAAAGATAATCTTACAGTAGTATATTCGTGTGTAATGTGTGATGTGTGTAAGCTCCCGCCAATGTTGAGGCGCTTCATCCAGCGTAGGATTTTCAGGGAGCGCAGAGGTCACACATCTAACACCACCCGAAATTGTAGCCGAATTTAGTTTGTCCTCTTGCACTTCACGTCCAAAACCTTAACTCGTTCATTAGAGTTCAGCGCGTGAAACAAATGCCTTACGGTTTAACACAACCCTTTATAAAAGTCCCTGACAAGGAAAAAAATGGGTAGCAACCTGAGGGTGCAAAGCAGACGAAAACATAAAGCCGAAAATAACAGTGAGATACAGTTGATAACACTAGTTTTTAGTATAGATATCATTTTCACTTTGCTTCATAAGGCATGTTTTACTAATCCGAACAGAATAATGCAATTACTATTTATTCAGAAAAGAACGCCTCATTACCTATAGCTACAAAACAAGGAGATAGGACGCTTGTAGAGACGACATGAGGCCATCAGATGTAAACCCTTGAAGACGCGCCCCCAAAGATGACAAAAAACCAATAGACGCTATTGCAAGAAAAGGAGAAGTGACTTAATTAAGTGCTGTTTCGCACAACATCGT
>JAZHYW010032371.1:0-18834 GCA_037355805.1 Ixodes ricinus | reverse complement strand
AATACAAATTAGATAAATCTAAGGCGAAAATTAGGCGCTGATAGTTCACATCGGGGGCGTGCCCGAATGGAGGGGACTTCCGCTGCTTCGGTGCCCCTCCCTTATATGTAGGGTTCGGAGTTTTCGGTTTAAACCGATAAAAACCGATAAAAAGTACGCCGAATCCATTTTCGGAATTTCGGTTTTAACCGAAAAGGTCAGTTTTTAGGTTCGGCATTTTTTATTTACAACCGATAAAAAGCAACAAAAAGTACGCCGAATCCATTTTCTAAAATTCAGTTTTGACCGGAAAAGCTCCGCTTTGACCTTCCAGTCGTACCGCATGAGCCGCGGCGAAAAAGTGGAACGACAGCGTCTATCGAAACGTGTCCGAATGTATGGGAAAACACGGGTGCCATCACGACGTTTTGGTTTAATGTGCGCATCATCGATCGAAACGTGAAGTCCGAAATGTCCCATAACATAAAATTCAAAAGCGCTAACAAAGACGAGGACAAAAGTAGGAAGGCGAACAGGACGAGCGCTTACTCTCAACTGAACATTTATTTAAAAACAGCTAAAGCAAACAACCTCCTACAAAAATACACTGAATCCACTCAGTGGCGTCACACATCACCACGCGTCAATAAAATTACTCTCTTTCTGGTGCAGAAAAATTGACGGCGCGCTGGCTGACGCAGCCTTCAGTGCCATAACTTCGCCATGTACGAGCTGTGTTTTCAAACTCGTTGTAAGGAAGACTGACTTCGATGCAAGCTCTGCATGTTCCGTTGAGCTTCAAAACGTCGCACCGTGTCTCTTTTGGCGGTCACGGTTGGATTCATTGGCCGATTTTGGCGCGAGGCAGCGCTTCATCTCCACAGCCGCGCCAGTATCCCGAAGTGCGTGAGCGTTGAGGAGGGCAATCTCGAAGCTCAGTGGCCATATTGGCAGGAAAGAAAGAGTGCCCGGATCAACGAGGAGAACCTGGGAACAGTACATGTGTGTGTACTATAATGAGATCACGCAATCCCGACCAGTACGTAAGGTGAAGTTCCATGTATTTTTGGGCATATAGGCTTCATATCTGACTTGTTTGTGCATCTCAGGTTTTCTTGTTTCTTTTACAGTTGCACACATTAGCCAAATAGAGTGTCCATTTCTTTTTCAGTGTATCTGTGCCGCTATTCTTTGAGTGATCACAAATATCCCACGCAGACATATATTTACAAGGATCATCTGAGTCCAGGTGTCCGTTGGTGTTAATTGTATGTGCACCGCAAAAAAGCCGATAAACTTTCGTGGGCATAAATATACGCCGAAAAAAACCGAAAGTGTTCAAGCCAACCACCGATAAAAGTACACTTGAATGTTGAAAAACAAAACGAAAAAATCTGAACCTACTTATATGTAGTCGGCCCTATATATACAGGGTGTGTTTCAGAGAAGATTGGCCAAATCGCTCTTGCGCAAACTATTCCTCGCACCAAAAAAATACTTGTGTCGTTTTGGACCTGGGCCAGGGGCCCTATTTAGGAAGTCGATCAAAGTCCGGGATAACTATAGTCGTTAATTATTTTTGCGTAATTAACTTTTTTAATCGTGGGTTTAAGGGCATGGTTTTAATTAGAAAATTGCTCAGCGTCGTCGAAAAACACTAAATCAACAAATTGCAGAACGATAGAAGGCACGCGAAGCATTTTACGGCTTGCTGAAAAACCGCACGAATTCGAGCAGTGTTTTTAAGTTTCGGTTTGCTATCCGGAGCGCATGTCCGCCCCGGCGGCACCGCGGCCCCGTGGAGGGACGGTACGCCAACCTCCTGCTGCGCTGTCATCGCGTGACGCAGCAGAGGCTGGTGCATATCTCCGCGGGCGCAGGCTCCCTCCCGGGGCTGAATACTCCGATAACAACAAAGCAAAACCGTCAATTTGTCGTTTTCGAAAATTGCTGCGCATTACTTCGTTCCGCACTTCGTTGATTTGGTGGTTTTCGATGACTATTTTCATTCGACTTAGGTATACAAACGTAACATTAAAAAGTTAATTACGGGGAAAATAATTAACAATCTAGTATCTCGGACTTCGTAATTTTTTCGAAGAACCTAATGCCCCGGACCAAAAGGCACAAACGGCGACGCGTAGTTTCGCAATATCAGACACACTCGTGAAACACCCTGTAGGTCACACGGCACCCTCCATCCTCCATCCCCTTAATAAAGAAAACTCGTGCCTATAGACGTTATTGCTTCAGCATGCTTACTAAACGTGGTTTAGAGAAGAACTGTTAAGGGTATAGTTTCTCCAGTATCGTGTCAATCGGTAAAAAAATGATGACACAAAACTCTGGACAGCTACCGCCATCTATAAACAACGGCGGTAACCAGACTATCGGCTTGCCGGTTGTCTGTAGCTGCTGTCGGTCATAGATGGCGCAGCCTTTCCAGCCTTTCCCTCTGGCTTGCCGACTTGCGGCCGGCCATTACTTCATTCCACTCATGGTAGCAGCTTCGCTGGTCTTTCTTCACCAAAGTGGAAAGGCTGAAAGTTTTTTTTTCTCTTTTGCAGCGCTTACTTAAAAGACAGACAGGTGGTCAGAAGGTCTCAGAATATTGTGTTTGACATGCTAGTAAATTTTCTATTATTCTTTTGAAGGTAGTATTGCTGGAAACAGAGGCATAAAAATCCATGAATTAATAAACAAAACAATAAAGTGTTAAGCTACTATTAATGCATCATATAAAGCTAAAGCTTTTTATGTTTACCAGTGAACTTCTTTATTTATGAATTCTGCAGCCTCCGAACTTTTTTCTAACGTTAGGAAAATCTTAATTGAATGGAAAACAACCTGATTTGAAAAATGCCAACGAAATGCGTGATTATAAAATGTGAAAACTAAAAGGACATGTACTTCATGCTCATTCTACGTTAGAAGTCGTAATAATAAACTTAAGAACGCTACGGTTGCTTAAAAACATCATACGATTTCAGCGATTTCAAAGTAACTTTAAAAACCTTAACTGTCCAGAGCAATGTGCATTATATCTTTCAGATGGCCAACATATCTCAACAAACTACTTGACCTCAAGTTTGAACAACATGACCAAAATATGAAAATATGTTTTTAATATACTGTGCAGGTTGGGTCACTCAGATGAAGCATTGCAAACTAGGCGCCTCTAACTGCTTTGCTTCTTCAGGTGTTTCCTTTGCAAAACCTTGTTGCGTGTTTCCTTTGCAAAATCTTTCCTGCCGCAAAACGTTTATTGATCGCCTCTTTTTTCTCTTTTGCTAAATAATCTCTTCAAACTAGCGCAACCAATAAATAAATTTGACGAAAATAATTCAAATCAGTATCCCCACAAAGTAACATTAATTACACGTTTTATTTTTTTTAATCCAAAGGTAGCTATTAAATGTAAAATTAAACCTATGTATTTAAAACGACTAACATATTTCCACCCCATTTAAATTAGAACGTTAAGATTTAATTTACTCGGTTATGAATCGCAGGCATGTGCATTGTATGGGACATATAAAATTTATTTTAAGGTTCCTTAACACAAGCGAAAATAATCTTCTTTATTAGCAGAATTGGGTGTCCAGTCCTGGACGGTCAACAATGAGTACCACTGACGTCAGAACCAACATTAAAAATAGTGTCAGGCAAAATAAATATCATCATCAATCTAATAAACAAATTTCCGTATCATGTTTTTTGTTGTGGGTATACAGACACAATATATTTTGTAGCTACTGTAAAAGTTATTGCCAATTTGTTGGTTTGGGAAACCTATATAAGCTCACATATACAGGTGCACAAGGGTAGTAAAACAAGCTGGAAAAAGCAAATAAGGTAGAAATACGCATTGTTAGAGTTTGTTATACATTCCACTAAATATAGCAATGTTGAAGAACATAAAAGTTTGTTTGACATTCATAGTGTATGTCTTTAAAAATGTCCGCGCGTTCGCTTATCTGTGGAACAATCAAAAGTCAATCCTTGCAACCCCTAGAGTGAGCTCTAGCTATTTACGTGGTTAAAGTGGGTTTTGCCGGACAAATCATGCCAAACGTAAGCATCACACAAAAAAGTTGATGCCATATTTGTCTCTGGCAAAGGGTCATTTAAAACATTCATAAAGTTTGGTCAAATTCGCGTAATATTTTCTTTTGAGTAATAAGACCATTTCTAATTTGTCATACTTCAAGGAATGCCATCAATTCGAACATTTCAAATTGCTTCGTCAAAAGCCGCTACAGCAGACTTAACAACAGTGTAAGGCACGCGCAACATTTTCGGTTTTCCGGAAAACACACTATTTGGACTTGTTTTTATGTTTCTGTTTCCATGAAACTTAAACTTGAAAACCTGCTCTTTGCTGGCTCATTAACTCATCCCATGATTTGCATTATGAAGCGGCTTGTTCTTGTTATGCCATGCGAACAGAACTGTCATTAATTTCACTGGATGGCGCCACACTTCAAATCCTACTGAAAGACATGGTGAGGTGCTATCTGCGCGATTGAGCCACGGCACCGGAACCTCCAAACTCGCCCAAATTGAGTGTTTTCTTGAACGCTGTAAAATGCTACGGCGTTCAAGAAAACGCTCAATTTGAACGTGCAAGCGCGTCCAAATCTCCGAGTTTTACATATATATACGGCATGTATATTTTTGTAAAACGTGCTGTATTGATGACGTTTGCTGATACCTGAAGATTTTCTACCTGGAACAGTATAATGAAATCTAGTGATTCATAAGTTCATTACCTAAAAGTAATCAAGTGTCTAAGTATATTCAACATTTATCCATTTTTTTCAACAGGCCCTTTGGCAAACAACAGAATGACATCAAATTTTCTTGCTTTTGTTTTTTGCGATGCGTAATATTCGCAGGAGCGATTTGGGAAGCATTTAGTGAAACACTCTGTAGACACTGAAGCTTTGTGACTTGAAATGAGGCCTCCGCCAAATATGCGCCATTATGTTTACCGGAATCAATACGCAGTGTTTTTTTTTTGTCATGCCGAATAATGTTACTTGCCCGGCAATAGAGAAACAGGCTTTGGTATTTAAGATTTAAAACATTATCTGTACTTACATTGAGTCTCACCCATCATTTGAACAATGAAACACTTTTCGTCAATATTGACATATAGAACTTTCATATCCTGAGAGTCTGTAGAAAACAACACATATACTCACTAGAAGCTTCACCACTGACAAATGTTTTAGGTCATCAGCAGAATACCAATTTAATTTATTTAGGACATTATCGTGCTCGGCAGTCCAATGTTACTACACTATGCGGAAAGGCAAATAAAAATCGTAGCTCAGTCTCCAAACATACCTTTCCTGACTGCGCAACCCTATTGAAAAATCTCATTGGTATGAAAAATATCTGTGTCCAATAAACAAATATCAATCATACAAGGTATACAAGAACCTATAAGAACCATATAAGAACAATAAAAAACTATATAAGATCTGTAAGAACATGTAAGAACCATGTAAAAACTTGTGAGATTTCTTTTCAGTTTTTTATATGGTTCTTATATGTTCCTCTATATCTTATATCGTTATTATATAGGTCTTGTATGGTTCGGATATGTTCTTATAAATCTTGTACGATTCATATGTGTTAATTGGACATGAGACATTTCCCATACAAATGACTTTTTCACTAGGGAAATTTTACCCCCAAAGGCACTATTCTCAATAATGCAAACACTTTTTCGAAATCATGTAAATGTGTTATTTTTCCTCGTCCATGTTTCTGCCGTTTTCTGTTTGTTATAATTTTACCTTGGGCATCTGTCTCCCTAACTTAAAGGTGCCACTTAATGTTTACAAGGAGGCTTGGGTGGGTTGGGGGATTCATTATAGGCAGTTAGAGTGCTAATAAAGACCGGGACAGGAGAAACACGCAGGAAGACAAATCAAAGTGCTAACTTACGACGCATTCGTATTTATATATTTCTTTTCAGTAGAAACAGTGCGGTGGAACTAGAAAGCACTCCGTAAAGTCTATGCCCGCATTATTTGACCCTGTCCCCGAGTAGTTCAATTCTTTGCCAGATAATGCCCTCTCAAAGTTCTCTTGTGCAGGTCAGACGCTTTACACTGCAGTGGCTACTTAAGCTCCAAGGGTCTAGACCTCCCAACAAAACCTACCCAATTATAAAATAAACATTGTGAGGCTCATCTTAAAAACTAGGTGAGTTGCAAGTTCAAAACCACCGAATTTGAACTGAAGAGTGCCGAAGTCACTAATATTGCAGTTCTACAATTCATGTATGGAGATGAAGAAGCAATAAATAAATATATCTTAGTTCCTAAATCATCACCATCTAGCAAACAACAAAAACCAGGAAGAACGTTGAGCAAGCGACGTTGACCGGAGCATTATATTGGAAGCAATGTTTGCGATATCATTTCCTAATGTGCTTGACGTTAACCATCCAAACATTGCCTAATTCACCCAGCTAACCACTAAGAACTTTCGAAAAATCTAAAACATAACTCTTTTTTAAACGTACATGTTGTATGTGTTATACATTTAGAGTATTCTGCCTAGTATTTTGACTGCGATAAAACAATTCAAAACCTTGTACCTCTTTTTGTTTTAGCTTTTCAATATACCTCGGTGCAAGTGACGTTTTGTTTGCATTTAGTGTGGCTCAGCACTGAACGTGTGTTATGCGGTTTAATATTTATGACTGTTTAATTTGCTATCTCTACATTTACTCGCTCATTGGGGGCTAGCAACAATAAAAAATGTTAAGCGTATAGGGCTATTGCTTCTTTAATGCGTTTCTAATTTTTGGAACTCTTCAGTATATCTAAAATAACTATTCTGCACCGACTGAAGGCTGCGTTAAGAGCAACCTTTAGTTGATGGCGCTCTATTCAAAAGACCGTCGCAACTCTTACGCCACCCCAGCCTCGTGAAGGTCGACTCGCACCATAAAGCTTCCACAGCGCCCTCATTATAGCACTGCCATCGGTAAAGTAACATGAGCTTACAGAGTACAGTGTGCTCAATTCTTAAACACTACACACGAGCATCGGCTCAGAGACTGCGTCGTCTGCTCGCGCAGACTGGCGGCTCATGCCGCTGTTCTTTTCTATTGTTCCACTCTCGGTATGAACGCCATGAGCGATGCCTGCTTACGCAATCCCAAAAATTAACTTGTGCCCTCTTACTACCTTTATTATGCGTGCACACTAAGTTTTCTTTTATCAAATAATGTTCTAGATTTATCAGTAAAATTCACCGAATATAAATATCACGATCTGCTGTGATTCACACCATAATATCAGGGATAAGAGGAACGCGGTCGTATTCAAACGCTAAACAGGTTGACAAAAATCTAAGGTGAAGCTGAGGTGTGAAAAACAAGGCGGTCATGCGACTTGTATCGGGAAGTAATGACAGTCTCGGGAAGGGTCACTTCATTTTATGTAGAGTCATCGGATTCAAGATACAAGTTTCCGCCTCCCCTCGCGTGTTATTTTTAATATTTGAGCACACTATACCCTTTGTTGCCATGCGAAAAAAATTATCGGGCTCGAAATCTCTATTCCCCATGACAGTTCACGTTATTGTGGCGGTGGGCTCACGCTACCTTAATAAGCCAAACCTGTCTTGCACTGTCCAGCATATTGTCACGAAATGACAAATGATGAGGCTGCGAATAACTGGAGAAACTAAACGTTTCATGGGGCGAACTTGTCCCCAAAACAAAATAGAAGAAGGTTAGCGTCGCAGGCGCTAATGTCGGCGAAACAGCAGGATCAAGAGCAGGGGCAAGACTGACCCTGGCTCGCCACGCGAAGTCCCTTATGTACCCGCGTTGGTTTCTGGAACATTCGGCGTAGAACGTTCGGCGCGTAGAACATTCGTAACTCGATCAGACGCCAAGGTTCTCGAACTTACGAGAACGCTATATTGAAAGAATCAATGAAAGAGGCGTCCGCTCCCAGGGATCGAACCTGGGGCCTCCACGCGAAAGCCAAGCACGGTAACGACTCGGCCACGCATTCGCTCGCTCGGCGACGCGCGTGGCATTACTACCCCTTTTAAAAGCGCATCGTCATGATGCAACGTGCCAGGGAGCAAAGCAGCGAAACAAACAAAAAGAATGGCGAACTACGGAGGCTCGTAAAATACAGTCCTACCAAACGTAGTACAAAATCGCAATTCACAGTCCTCATTGAGCGTAGTACGGCTTGAGGCGCAACGACGTGGACGACTTCCGGTCGTGGAGGGCGGCGTGAGGAAGTCTGTATTCCATTGGGCATCACCTCGTAGTTCAGATCCCCGAGTCGACGAAGCATCTTTGTAGGGTCCGAAGTATCGCTTTATCAGCTTCTCGCTGAGATCACGGCGGTGAATCGCTATCCACACCCATACCCTGTCTCCGGGTTGGAAGTGGACGTCGCGGCGACGAAGGTTGTACCGCCGAGCGTCAACACGTTGTTGGTCCTGAAGTTGGAGTCTGGCGAGCTGCCGAGCCTCCTCTGCTCGTTGGGGTATTAATTGGGCGTCGCCCGTTTCGTCGTCTGCTGGGTCGTGGAGTAGCATTGCGTCGAGCATCGTTGTCACCTTTCTGCCATGCACCAGATGGAATGGTGACATCGCGATGGTTTCTTAAACTGCTGTTTTGTAAGCAAACGTGACGTGCGGCAACACTTCGTCCCGTGTCTTGTGCTAAACGTCGAGATACATAGCGTTCATGCCGGCGTTGATCTTGTGGAGCCGCTCTGTCAGTCCGTTAGACTGTGGATGGTATTCCGTGGTTCAACGGTGTTTGGTATGGCTCAGACGAAGTACCTCAGCTCATGCACGATGACCCCGATCTGTAATGAGTACTTGGGGAACGCCATGTCGAAGGACAAACGATTCGACAAAGAACTTGGCGACTTCCACGGATGTTCCCAACGGAAGGGCTTTTGTCTCGGCGTAGGGGTCAGATAATTGGTGGCTACGACTTTTCAGCGCTTTTCGAAACGTCGACGGTTGAAAAGAACCAAAGACCGTCGACGATTGAAAAGAATCTACTGGCATGGTGCGATCGGGAGAGCAATCGGCTGCAGAAGGCCTGCCGGCTTCGTCAGCGGTTTCTGGCGTCGCTGGCATTCGGTGCACTATCGTGTTAAAAAGGTGATCGCTCTTCGGGAGCTTGGGCCAGTAATACCTATCACGAATTCGGGCCAGAGTACGGCTGTAACCAAGGTGTCCGGACGTCGCGTCGTCATGGCAGGCTTGGAAGATCTCTCTAAGCTCGGTAAGGGTACCAGTAGTCATGGCGAGATTTTGTCTCCGAAGTTCTCCTTGTAAAGTACACCTTGTTGAATGGCGAAGGTCGGCAGGGCTCCCAAGAAGAACGGGATAGTACCCCCTGGTCCTTCGAGGTGTTCGATTAGCGCGCGCAGCTCAGGATCGCCTCGTTGAAGTCGTGCCATGTCGTCGGCGTTCACTGCGCCTAGGAAGCACTCGTCGCTATCGTCGTCGCTGCTGCCGGAAGTGTGCCTCGATAAAGGCTCTGGACAGGCAGTCGACGTCGCAGTGCTTGCAGCCCGACTTGTAGACCACAGTCATGTTTAACTCATGTTGCATACCTCAAAGACATTCAGGACGCCTCGTTCCATCGAGCGAGGCGTCCTGAAGAGTCCTTGAGGTATGCAAGCCAGCAAAAGCTAGTGGTGGTCCGTGACTACGCGGAACGGGCTCCCGTACAAGTACGGGAAAAACTTCGTGATTCCCCAGACGACCGAAAGACGTTCTTTTTCAGTCGTGGGGTAATTTCTCTCCGCCTTGAGCAATGACCGACTTGCGTAGGCGATGACTCGCTCGGTGCCTTCTTGCACTGGAACTAGAACCGCGCCAAGTCCTGCGTTCCTTGCGTCCGTGTGAATATTGGTTTCCGTAACCCGATCGAAGTGTCCGAGAACAGTAGGAGACTGGAGTCTTCGCTTCAGCTCGTCGAATGAATGTTGCGGCTCATCGGCCCATTTGAACTTCTCGGCGTCCTTCGTAAGGTCTTTGAGCGGTACTCAAATCCTTGCGAAATCGCGAACGAAGCGCCGGTAGTACGCACATAGTCCAAAGAATCTTCGCACGGCCTTCTTGTCTGTTGGCGCCTGAACCCAGGCAGCTCAGACACGTTGAAAAGACGTCGAAAGAACGTGATGGCGTCAGGAACCACATGTCGAAAGAACGTCGAAAGTCTGAACGTCAGGTCCTTTCGACGTAATATAGAAAGGCCCACGTCTTAAAAAAGATGGATTTTAGGTCGACATAACGTCCCACTTAATGACCTTAGAACGTCGAGTGCACGCATGAATTGGAAGGGACGTCAAATTATACCGTTATATCAACGTTGACACAATGTCCCATTTAACGACCATAAAACGTCGAGTATACGACGAACGTCAGTCTAAACTGACCGGGATGTCAATGGAGAACGTCATATTAACGATAACATAACGTCCCATTTCACGACATAAAATGTCGAGCGCACGTCTGTGATAACGTTATGTCAACATTAAAATAACGTCCAATTTGACGACCATAACACGTTGAGCACACGTCTAGACTGAACGGGATGTCAATTGATAAGGGTCTCGACCTGGGTCACCGTGGAACAATGGAGTCAACCAGATCTGGTTTCGTTGCTCGAAGGTATTTTCGCGAAAGCATGTATATTCGGACAGAATAGACCATTTGCTAAATCCACCAAGCGCCCCGGCCCGCAATCCTGGAATCATGGGAACGGTGTTCCTTCAGCTCCCTAGTGATCGGTAATTTCGACCACTTCCGTGGTTACACACTTTTGGGTGTAATTCGGAGTCACCCTAAACAAGCATCCCATAGTGCCCAAGGACCTGTAATATCACTTTTAAAATTTGTCGTGAATGTCAGCGTTTTCGATAGTGTGCATGCTGTCCACACCATCAACCTGGCTCAGCTGCAGAAGTCTCGTACCTTATTATCATTCTCTTACAGCTTCAAAGACGCTGATATTAATTTAGAAACGCTAAAAATGCTATAAACAGCCACGCTGACTCCGAGCTAAATCCTGGTTTTCGTTATTGTGAATTCTCGGCTTTTTAAACAATTCTTGCTAAAACAACATTCACGAGAATGATAATATTGTAAGAGATTTTACTGTCGATGACGTCAAGGTGTTGCTCCGGACATTGTTGGTGCGTCTCGCGCTCAACGTGCAAAGACATTCTGGGAGAAAACGTAGAACTGACGTCTATTAATGCCAATGACGTCAAGTGTGTTGCTCAGACATTGTTGGGACGTCTCGCGCTCAACGTTCGAAGAACCTAAAGAAAACGTAGAAATGGCGTCGAATAATGTCGATGACGTCAAGGTGTTGCTCAGGACATTGTTGAGACGTTTCTGGGCTCCACGTTCAAAGAACTTCCCGGAGAAAACGTAGAACAGACGTCGAAAGAATGTCGATGACCTCAAGGTGTTGCTCAGGACATTGTTGGGACGTCTCGTGCTCGACGTTCAAATAACTTCCCGGAGAAAACGTAGAACTGACGTCGATTAATGTCGAAGGCGTCAGAGGTGTTGCTCAGGACATTGTTGCGACGTCTCGTGCTCGACGTTCAAAGAACTTATCAGACAAGACGTCAGACTGACGTCGATTGCTGTTGAAGACGCCAAGGTGAAGCTTATGACGTCACTACATCGCGTGTTTGACGTTGTTGGAACCTCCCATGTGGACGTACCAATGACGTCGATAAAATGTTTGTTAAGAACCTCGACGTCACTGAACGTCTACGACCTTATTTCGAAGTCATCTCGACGTCTCGTGCTACCTATGAAAAACCTCGGACGGCGCGAGTCCTACCGTTGGGTATGAGCCCGCCATCGTTGCTAACCACGTGGCCTAGGAACTTCAGTTCGTCATAGGCGAACCGACACTTTGATAGCTTGAGAGTGAGTCCGGTGGTCTGTATTGCTTGGAGAACAGCTTGAAGTCGTCGCAAGTGCTCGTCGAAGTCGCTTGAAAAAACTGCGACGTTCAGTCATGCCAGTACGGTGTCCATGACACGCTGAAAAGTTGCTGATGCCGTGCATGGTCCGAAGAGCATCACCTTGAACTCGTACAGTCCATTCGGCGTGAGGAAGGCTGTCTTCTCTCGGTCCCGTTCGTCGACTTCGATCTGCCAGTAACCGCTCTTCATGTCCATCGATAAAAAGTATCGAAAGTGGCGCAGCCGGTTTAGCGTGTCGCCTGTGCGGAGGAGTGAATAGACGTCTTTCTTCGTCACCACGTTCAGCTGCCGGTAGTCCACGCATAACCTAAACGTTCCGTCGTTCATCTTAACCACTACGTCTGGAGAGGCCCACGGACTGCTTGAAGAGCTGGATTACGTCGTCGTTCAGCATTTCTTGCACTTGCTTCCGTCGGGCACGACGATGAGGAAGGCCGAATTGAGGGCGATATTGGCGGCCGCCGAGTATATCGCAGGAAAGAGCCTGACGGCACCGCAGGCCAGACGTTTTACAGGCTCGCAAGCAGCGATTAACGCAACACGCAGCAGCAAACCAAAGGGCCGAACAATTAAAAGGTTAAAAGAAGTGGCGACGGAGCTTCGCATACGGGGAACCGACCTGCACATCACATGGCTTCCGGGCACAAGAAAAATCCCCGGAAATGAGAGGGCACACAAGGCCGCAGCGGAAGAAATGTTTCACGGCTCCGCGAAAGGGCCGACCTCAAATTCTGAAACGAATAACACGGTAGACCCCGAATGAACAGGCTGAACTTGGCAGGCAGGCGAGGAAGGGCCTACCTCAGAGGTTTGCTACCGTCACAACAAGACAACATACCAACGAGCGATGCCAGATGGGAAGCTGTCCGAATTTGACGGATCAGGACCGGAACTGCATTCACTCCGGCAAACAACCGAGTTTCGGGTTCGTCGACATCAGGGCTCCAGACGCAAAGCCTGCACCGGGAACAACACAGCACACTACGGCACCTCCTCTGGAACGGCAAGCCTTGAACGGCTGAGTAAGAAAGCGATCAGTTTCTTCGGGAGGAGGCAAGACCGGCGACGCTGGAGGGTGGTCCCGACCGCAAAGCTTTACCACAGCACAGGAAAAGAGTCCTCGATTCCCTGATAAGCTACATCAGAAAGAAGGGACCGATCATCACATTTAATTTATCCACATCATCCCCCGCCCCCTCCTTAAACCCCCAAGTCCCCCCCCCCGTTCCGGTCTTCCTGTATCGAGCCACTCTACTAAGACAGGCGAACCACTCATCTCATCAATAAACATAATTCAATAACATAATTCAACATCTTGTACTTGCTCCTGGATGACCTCTCTTTTTTTTTTTTTGCGGAGACTCTGTATGGCGATCGATTCGAGACGGTGCGCCTCGTCATTGTTAACGATGCGGTGCTTCACAGCAGCGCTTTTTAAGCGCACCTTCGACGAAGTCACAAAGTTGCTGTATTCGACGAAGAGTTTAATCCGCTGTCGTCGTTTTGGGATTAGAGCTTGGGGTCAATGTCGAGCTGGGCAAGCGAAGTACTCTTTGCTTGGTTGGAAACGATTCTTCAATATTAGCGGCGATTTCGGCGGAGTTCCTTGAGGTGGCCCACAGCACCTTTCGTGAGGTGTTGCGTTTTTGTCGGAAGTTCGTTACGAGGACCACAATGCGTTCACCCTGAAGTTCATGACCCTCCCCCGCCCCTTGCGACTCCTATTCCTCTTCCCAGGACCAAATGAGACGTTGTCTTCCAGAACAACTTCGCCACTGATAACTGCATCGGTCGCGACAGGTATAAGAACACTTCATCGTGGCGGTAGGTGCACGTGGTCAGGCAGCAACTCGAGTGGTGATGTTGCGTTATTTTGGGTTCCTCTGGAGGAGTAACAGGTGTCCATGGCGTCAATCTGTTCTCCCGCCGGTCGATGACAGCGCCGTATTCACACAGAAAGTCCATGCCGAGAATGACGTCTCTGACACGGTTTCGCAGCACGACGAAGTCCACAGTACACGCCTCGCCGTGAACCTTGACTCTGGCAGTGCGTTTTCTGACGGTGTAATAAGGTGTCCTCCGGCGGTTTGAATTTGCGGTCCCCCCTCCCCCCAGGGCGCCGTAACCTTTCGGAGTGTGCGAAAGAGCCTCCCACTCAAGACTGAGTAGTCTACTCCGGTGGCCACGAGGGCCCATGCGTCGTGGCCGTCGATAATAACGTTTCATTGTTGTGCACCATTGCGGGAGCGTCGTTGCAATGCGTAGCGTCGGGAGAGTGGGAGCGCTCCGGCGTTCCTGGAAGCTCTTTACTTCGGTCGTCTTCGGCAACTCCACCCTCCTGGCGTTGACGCACTTAGTTTTCCCGTCGGCGCCAGGAGAGACAGGCTCTCATGGCGGGTTAATGGCACTGGAGATGCTGAACGTCGTGGCGATAATGAGCGGGATTCACAGCAGAGAGACGGGGCCGAGGAGGAGGACGTCGAGAGGTACCCCTCGACCTTGCGAGGGCGGGCGTTCGCCGTGCCTCCGGGCCTGGGTAAATGTGGGTACTTTAGCAGAGCGGGAGTCGGACGACCGTTCGCCTTATGTCGATCTTTCTTGGCGTGGGTCGTTTCGGGTGGACGAAGTGGGCCTGTTGTTCCTGGTGTCGAGGATACTGCTGCATTGTGGTGTCGCGTCGGGGTGGCGCCGGGCGCGAGCGGCGGAGGCTTGCGGCGGTCGTCGGGCCATGGCGGCGTGGCCGCGATGGCTCCTTTGGCGCCACTATGGTGACGGAAACCTCTGGTTGGAGCATCCGATGCGCTTCTTCACGGACAGCCTCTGCGATGGAGAGGGTCACTAGATGACTAGCATTTGGCAGCAACCATTCGGAGTCGCCCCGCCGGAGTGACCTACAAAGATAATTTCGCGGATGTCCAGGCGTACCACGAGCGATTATCACCGCAAAGCGGCGTGGGTGCAGCAACGCCTGGATGTCGCTGGTAAAGGTGTATCCACACGACGGACCGGGCCGCGGACCGATTGATCACGTGATGCGCGGCCCGCGGGCCGCCCTGGCTGCAATGAGCATCCACACGGCGGACCAAAAGAGCAGACGACAGAGCGAACGGGCCGGTCTAACCCTCGACCTCACAGCTCCACCAAACGCATGCAGCGAGCTGCTTTGAGGCTATTTGTAAGGAGCCAAGATGAGGTTGAACGAAAGAGACGTTTGGCCGCGGTGGCCCTGGCGTTGACTATTGAGGACGAGGAGGACTTAAGTGAACCGAAAAGGGCATGCTGGATGAAGCCCTGGATGTGCAGGAAAGATCTTGGTCTGCATAGTCAACTCTTTTCGTCGCACAACAAAAGGTTCGTCTTCTTCGTCTTCAACAGTTGGCGGTCAACAGCCAGCTTGTTGCCAGACTTAGCGCTTCAATTATACTAAAAACGCCGCGGTCCGCCGCCAAGGTCCGGGCGAGAAAAGTCGCTTGGCATTTCTCAGAAGCGCGGGCCGCGGACCGCCGGCGGACCTCGAAAACCGGTGACGTAAGATCACGTGATGCGCGGCCCGCGGACCAAAGCAGCAATTTGGTCCGTCGTGTGGATACACCTTAATGGGAAGCGCGCGCTTGGTGGGCGCGTTTCGAGGATTGTTGCCTCAGCGCCAGAAGGCTTCAGAAGGTTGCCTGTGGGTTGGCGAGACGAAGGCCTCCAAAGATGTCGTTTCTGACCACGCGCCCCGGCGACCCGCAGCTTGCTTCTTGTCGTCTGTGGCTAGCCCGGGTCCCGGCACGGGCGGTCAGGCGCAAGGACACCTTCCACGAAGCTGACGATGCTTTCACGTTGGTGCTTTGAGATCGAATACGGAGAAGATCTTCCGCCCTCTCCCTTCAGTGTTGGGTGGCGAACGTCCGCTGCAACTCGGCCGCACAGATGTCCCACCACGTAAACGAAGCCTCGTGGTTCTCGAATCAGTGCCTCGCAGTACCTTCCAGAGAAAAGCAGGAGGTTCTGCAGGCGCACCTGCCACCCCAGTCCATCCGTTCTGGCGCGCCACACGCTCGTAGCATTGGTTCCAGTCCTCGATGTCCTCGTGGATCTCGCCGTGGAAGGAAGTCGGCACACGAGGGAGCTGACGGGTAGGTAAACGATAGAAAGGGGCGGCCGGTTTTTCTGCTGGGTCATCGTCGTCGTCTTGGTCTTCGACTTCTCGGATAGAAGTGCAAACTCGGGGCTGTCCTTGGGTGCGGTGGCTGGCTCGGGTTTCGGAGGTCGTCGATGGGGATCAGCTTCCGGGACTTGAAAAGATTGAGCCCAACAGATATTCTGAGGGGTACGTTTCATGGGCGCAGAATGCCCCGGTACCTCGTTCTTTCACCAAAATTTCATGATTGACAAATGATAAGGCGGCAAACTAACTGGAGAAGCCAATCGTTTAATGGGCGAACTTGTGCCCAATGCCAAATAGAAGAAGGTTAGCGTTGCAGGCGAAACAGCAGGATCGAGGTTCTGGGGCGAGACTGACTTCTGCTTGCCACGCAGAGTCTCTTATGTACCCGCGTGGGTTCCGGGAACATTTGGCGTAGAACGTTGACCTCGTACAAAATTTGTACATCGATCAGACCGATAAAGTTCTCGAACTTGCAGGGAGACGCGCTAAATTGAGAAAGAATAAATAAAAGAAAAGTCCGCTCCCAGGAATGGGACCTGCAGGAAGGCTCTGCGCGCGTAAAGCCATGCACAGCCACTCGGCCACGCACGCTTTTGTTTTATTTACTATTTTTATTTCCCAACACACAGTACAGCACATTCACCACAATGACAAAGTGGACCAACTAGATGGTCCCTGGCTTGCGTCGATAGCGGATTTAAAAATGACTTCATAAACAGCAGCCTTTCCAGAATGAGGCACCCACTCAGGTTTTTCGGCCAGCGTTTCACTACACTTCTCTTATACACATGCCACTCTCAATTAAATATTCCCTTGCTTGACAAGTGTTTACATCAGCATTTTGTACAGTCATTCTAGTCCTTCGCATAGGCTGTGTAGGCCCAACAGCATAAACATGTCGTAAGGCACACACCCTTCGTTGTCTACAGACGGGAACCGAATATCATAATCTGTTATTGGCAGGTCCTTTTTCAAGGTACGCTACAGAAACTCCCGGAAAAATACAGCACCCAAAACAGTCTATGAAAATATGTTCAACAGTTTCGGGTTGTCGACATAAAAGGCAGTTGACTGACCATGGCGCAAAAAGGCCTTTTTTCTGCAGCCAGAGATTAACGGAAAGTGTGCCAATGAGTAGCTGGGAAAAAAAAGTCTTTACAGTTGGCCTAACCGGCACTTTTTGAAGTCTTTTTAGAACATCTTTTTTTAGCCCCCACAATACTAAGGAGCGGTACAAAGGTATTGGCAGCACGGTGTCAACCAGACCTTTAAACAAGCGCTTCCGCGCGACAACTTATGAATACTCCAGAATAAAAAGCGTGCTTTTAAAAACTGAAAGGCTCTGATCGCCCAACACAAAAAACCAGATAGCCTCACACTTTGAAAAGTACCAGTAGAAACCAACAAACTCAGGTATTGTATTACACTGTCTGACTTGCAGAACAGTTCTCAAGAAATCATTTTTTGAACCCGAACAATAATAAAACGAGAAACCACCTTCCGAAGAAGCAAATGAAAAAGTCCAAGCCCATCGTTTCGCGCGGAACGAAACAGATTAGTGCGACTGCTTCCGCTCCATCTGAACCCTATATGGAAACTGCAAACACCCTATATAACTTCTGAATATTAACTTTCTCGACATCCGACAGCACTTGAAGCACATACCATACTTTTTGCCACGATAAACAGGCTGCAAACCGATGACCGATGCAAACAGTGATAGATCTCTGCCACCCCAATTTGCTGTTTTGTCCGAACTTGCTCCGTCTGCTCCCTCCAAGAGTCTACGGTATCACGATAATGTTCTAGGGGCACGCCAAGGTACTTGGGTGGCAAAACAGTAAAGTAAATGTTTTCTAAAATACCTTGTGTGGATTCCAAAAACCGTGCCAAAATCCAACGCATTTACTCCAATTATGGCACTACCTGCCATCTTGCAAAACAATGCAGTTTTTCACAACCTCGCTAACACTTTCTGCATCCCTCCACACAAAACACAGCTATGTCGACTGCGCAAGAAAGGAGCTGAACCTCACTTAAACCACGTATCTCTTGGCTATGAAGGATATTTAAACAAAAGGGTTCTAGATAAATAGCGAACAACAAAGGGAGATAAAGGAATGAATCCCTGTCGCACCAAAGACCCCACTTACAATTTTTCACTCACTTCCTTATTGACGATAAGTCTCGTAAAACACTTTGCATAGGACATTTTTACACCATCTAAAATACCTGAACCTGCATTCACGTGTTCCAATATGGTAAAAAGTATATCCCTGTGCTACCCGATCAAAAGCCTTTTCCAAATAAAGTTGCAGCATAGCCTCTCTACCGCCGAAAGCGTCAAAGCACTCTAAGATACTTCCGCAGTTTCACGTGAATATTGTGAAGATTGTTCGCCCTTTAATGCCACATGTTTGGAGAGGCCCAAAAATAGATGTTGCTATACTTTGCATTTTCTTGACAAAACTTTCATAAAAATATTGTAATCCACGTTGGTAGGGCACATTAGGCAATAGGATTTCACCGACAACTGTTTTGCAGGGTCGTCACTCTGGAGAATCAAATATGGTATTGGTTCTTCGGAAAGATGAGGTGGCGTTTCTTTTAATCTCGTGCGCCTCAAGTAGCACCCGAAGTGCTTAGAGCCTGAACGATAGGGTCAGCAATACGTAG